>VUQG01018367.1:1353-93823 GCA_015106755.1 Etia nguti
TTATGCATTTCATGTTAATATGGTCACAGCTTACAAATATACACATTTAAGGCTGTGTAACCTCAGACATGGATGAGTTCCTATATTTAATTAAAGTTTGCCTTAATACAATAGCTAAATGCCATATGGACGAGGTGCTGGCTGGTGCACACCTTCCTCCTTTTTCATGCTGAAGTTTTGAGAGACTAGAAATTGAGTCCATTCTGTCCCGATGCATTCAAAAGTTCATCTGAGGCTAACGTGCAACTGTCTGATCTGCCCTATAAATGAACCACTGACTTAATCAGAAAATCATTTAATCTGATTTTATTCAACCTAACATTTGAATTTTCTTCAAAAAAAAAAATTAAAATAAATCTGCCAATTTTGTTTTGTTTTGCTCTAATCAATCAGTGGATTCCTTCCACATGGACAGCTGCACACCATCCCGTGTAGAGGCTTTAAAACCCAACCCTATCCCTTAAATGGTGAGGCAAGTGACTTCAGTTTTCCATTCACTGCCCTCACAGCGGGTGTCTGTTGGTGAGCTGTCCCACGTGTCTCTGCCTGTGCGTGGAAAAGATTTCCTCCTCCCATCCATCCTAATCTGGCACAAAATAGTGCATAGCATCTCTGATAGGAATGGGGTGGTGTTTTCTGTTTGTGTCAAAGTGTGGAAAAGAAAAAAACAAAACCCTCCCCTCTGTTGGTTTTAATACCTGGATCCTGCTCGGTGCAGCAGGCCCTTCGGTGTGAGCTGCATGGCTGTTCTCTGAGCGAGGGGCAGAGCTGCACTGACACCTTATTAGTGGTGCCAGTCCAGTTGTTGTCAGTTCCTCCTGAAGGAGCACAGACACCCGCCACAACAACTCACACTGTCTGCTCACCTTGTTAGTGTGGTTAGACGGGTCCTGTCTTGCCGCCTGAAGTCAAGGCTGCCTTGATAGTTTGCTGGGTGGAAGCGTGCCCATTGTTGCCCTGATTTAGGAAAAAAGGGGGGTAGAAAAAAAACAGGCCTACCTGCTGGTGCATGTCTCTGTGTTAGTGTGGTCTTTTGTGAATGTGTGCGTGTGTAGGTGCCTGGCCTGAGCCAAGTGAGTGGGTGCATGTCTGTGAAAGCATACAGCGACGCAGGTATCAAAGAGCTTTGTAACTGAAGGAATATGCAACCTAGCAACAAGCCCTCCTCCTCATGTACACCGCTGGTTTGGATCGGCACTCGTGCAGCGGCGAGAAGAGTTTGTTATTATTACTGCGGTTCACTTGAAACGGAAAACACACACATTACAGCAAAGGAGCTAATGACAGTTTTTCCCTACTGGAGAAAAAAAAAAAAGAAATACTCGAATAAAGAAAATTCAACGATTCACTTCTTCCCACACCCCGATGAACGATGTCACGGCAGTTTGGGTTTTTTTGTAGCTGTGAAAGGCAAAACATCTGCTGTGGCATCACTGATTGGGGTGTGGCTTGAACTGCAAGATTTTTGAAGCTTTCAAGCAGCAGGCTTGAAGTGCTTTTGACATGGGGATTCATGTAAACAGTCGAGGTTCTTTAATAAACATGAAATTGTGACATGAGGTGCAAGAAGGAGCTCTTAATGAACTGAAATTCAATTACCTCATTACTCGTCTCAGCAGGACCCTCCCTCAGCCATGACTGCTGAGCACAGAGGGAACGTGATTTTCTGAGGGAGCAGACGCTGTTCCTGCCACTGCAAACCTGTATCTGTCCAAATTCAAGACAGTTCTCAGTAGATGGCAGCCTTACACATACAGCTCAGTTGTTTTGCCATTCTTCCTTTCATGCAGTTTGTATAAGACTCCCCCCATTCTGATATCATGAAACACAAATAAACCAGCATGTATAACCTTTTAGTTATTTATTTTTAATAAATAGATCAATCACGTTTATTCTCTTTATCTATGTGAAATCTTTACAGTCAGTCCACCATGTAGAGACGGGTTAGAATTGACTAACCAGAGAGTTAATCAATAGGGGAGGACTTCCTTGCAATGGGTGCCATTAACCTGATAGTCCAGAAAGAATATGGACTTTAATGGGTTTCATAAAAGGTCATTTTCATCATGTTTTTAGTAGAATGGGTTACAACAGTGGATAAAGTTCTATAAGTACTAGAAAAACAAGCAGAAAGTGTTTAGCATTAGCGACCTAACAGCCATCACCCACCAGCACCCCAGTCATTTGGATTATGTAGCTTTTAATACACATATGGTTTTCTTTGATTTAGCTCTCAATGTTTATGGTAATTAACTGGTGCCGTTATGAATCTTTAATTTACCAAACACCATAGCAAATTCCTAGCACTTTGTGAAGAAAATTAGCTTCATTATACTAAATAAAAAAGGAAATTGGATTATTTTTTTTAGCTTTTATATTTCAGTTCTGATATTATATTTTTTTCACAACTAAAATAAAACACAGTAGTGTGTAAAAAGATAACTGAGTACACTTCATGATTCAGTAGCTTGTAAAACCATATTAAGCAACTGAACTTGTATGTATGACTGTATGACTTTCTCAGACACATGGTTGTGGCCCATTCATCTTTACTGAAGGCATTCGTTCATGCACAGCTCTCTTAAGATACTGCCGCAGGATTTCAATCAGGTTGAGGTCTGGACTTGGACTGGGCTATTGCAACATCTTGATTCTTTTCTTTTTTAGTCATTTTGCTGTAGATTTTCTTCTATGCTTTGGATCCTTGTCCTGGTGCATAACCCAGCTTCAGCCAAGCTTTAGCTGTGGCAAAGACGGCCTCTCAAAGCCCAAATCATGACTGCTCTTCCGCCGTGTTCGACAGTTGGTATCAAGCATGTATTTGGTTTGGTTTTGGTTTTTGCCAAATGTGGAGCTGTGGATAATAGCCCAGCATCTCCTTGTGTGTTCAAAGCATATTGTTACAGAGGTCTTGTGGTTTGTTGAGATGTAAGTTTGCAAACCTAAGCTGCATTGCCAATTTCTTTTTAGAGAAGAGGCTTCTGGTGCTCACTTATTAGTGATCAGTTAATCAAGTGTATTTGATTAGTAGCACCTGTGTGCTACTTAAACTCATCCCTGTGGAAACGGTAAAAGGGTGCACTTCTGTGAAATGGCTTTTATAATAAGTGAACAGATTTGCATAAATTCTACTCCATAAATAAAATGGGGACTTAGACAAAGTTTCTCTCCTTCCTTCTTCCTCTCTGTGGACTTGATGTGATGCTGCTCCGATGTCTAAGTGGATCAGCTGTGACTTATATATTGTATTAGCCTGGCTCCAGTTTCAAATGTGTTGACCACCAAAAATAGGACTGGTCTTGTTTCTATAATTAGTAGTTATAAGTGGGACTAAAAATGTTACATTTGATAAATAGGACAGCTTTAAGCTACTTTCTGAGCCCTGGGAACATGGCAACTATGCTTAAAAGGAGTCACGAACAATGATCAGAAAACTCTGGAAGAAACAAGAACAAACTACAAAGTAATATCCAAAAGGTTTGTGGAATGATAACTTTGTACTTAAACTTTTACCGCCATGAGTTTTATTTTATGTATTTAACCTTTGAGATTAAAAATGCAATTATGTACAGTCATAAGTTGCATAAATTGGTAGCACACGCACACAAATCCATACATCAGTTAAGTCAATAAAAATAAAATGGAAACTCCTAAAATGTATACACTTCAGTGTATATAAAAAACAAATACCTTGGTAAAAGTAACTAATAAGTGGAGGTTTTCTGAAGGAAATATTCACTTGTGTGTTGCATATCAACTAGTGTTTCACACCTGTTGCTGTATATAGTCAAAGTCAAGTCAAAGTCAAAGTAAACTTTATTGTCATCTCTGCTATATACAGTACAGTATATAGTCTTTGTGATGTTGCTGTTCGTGCATGGATGCATCATGTTTGCTAACTGGTGCTGAGTAAGAGCAGAATTTTTCTCATCAAATGAGATAAAGGCTTTAGCAAACACCTGCCTGTGTCAGGATCCACCTGTGACTTAATGTGGCCACGCCCGTATCTTTAACCCCAAAGATTCAAGATTCGAGGTTGAGTTTCAAACATGTGCTGTCCCTATGTTTGTGGTGAAGGGGTAAACATGCTTGTGTCTATTGGGGATTTTCACACAGGGATCTACTGCGGTTGGCTCATTTTCTGAACCAGCCAAGAGTGGCCACCTCAGTGCAGTACAGCTGTTGTCACCTCTGCGTTGGCTTAATTTCTCACCCCCAGATGTAGCCGCTTGCTCACTTGTTGGTTCCACAGCAGTTTTGTGACTATTTCACGACCTGACCAAAATTTGAACTTGGCCGTAACTATCACAGTTTTATTAGCACACAAACAAAGAAACAAACTCAAAGCACATTTGATTCAAATCATCCCTCAGTCATTCTTCCAGCACCACTCTCGAAGCAAACTTATCAGATTGTTGTTTATTTCATCCACCGCTAGTGATGACCTGTCCCCCAAGCAACCCCTTTCACTAATTTTATCTGATGATATAAAAAAGACATTTTCTTTTCCTCAGCTGCCGGGTCGATGTTTTAACCAACACTGACTGTTCACCGAGGAAGATGGGGGCAAGGGTATTTTAAGGCCATTTAAGTGTGAGGAGATATGTTGATGGGTGTGTTGCTACAGGGTGGAGATAAAAGAGAAATCACAAAGCATGAGCGCAAGTTTATTAAATGTCAAGAAACCACAGAGTGGTTCATAGTTTGTATTTTGATGCCTGATGCTTCACCATCAATCATTCATGTCAGCGCTGGCAAGGTAAGAAGCATTTATGCAAAACAGCCCGGTAGCCTACTTGGTATGAATATTTGCTTGGATTTTTATTAGTGACCATGGCACTGCATTTTGCTACAGCTCAAGTTTTTCTGACCTGCACCCTCTGCTGCAGGACCTCCTGCTGTGGTAATTCAGAGGTGTCGTAGAGGGGAATGAGAAATTAAGTTTTTTTTGCCACATAGCTTTTTTTGGGTGGCACTTGAGAGGACACACCAGTAGAAAGAAATATATGAAAACACATTTTGTACTAGAAATCATACAGCGCCATTTCAAACACAGGTCTAACAGGGTGTTGTATGTTTCTATGGAGCTATGGATCAGTAAGTGTGTACTGCAGGTAGCGCTCATGATAAGTGGCTAAACGAATGAAATGATGTACAGTATTGTGCAAAGATGCTGAGCCGCCCCTCATTTCTTTATATGATGGACTTGACCAATAGGTCTCCAGGCTTTCTGAAGGTCTTTCAGTTTTTTTTCCATGACATTGGCTGCTTTTTCACTCATTTTCAGTCCAAGCTTGTACCTGATCATTTTCAGAGGAACAGGCCTTTTATTTTTATGCTACTTAAAACTGATCTTTGAATCGCTTAAGTACACAAACTCAAGGGATGAACCACGGACACCTTAGCAAAGAGCCAATTTTAAACTGTATCTTTTTATTTTATTTGCAGTCAATCACTAAAACAAATAATTTGTTCCAGTTTATTTAGTTGAACCTAAAAATAATAATAACAAGAAAATACCAAAGTACCAACGAACAGTATCTGAAAGTCACGCACTTAAAAAATAGTAAAATATCCAGATCTGACTCCTTCAGTTTATCCATTTATTGTTCACTAAAGCCTCATCAGAAATAGCCTGAGTAGAAGGATGGCTGCCCATTCTTAAGGAAGGGAAACAGGGAGAGAAGGCTGAGATATGCCACATTACACAAGAACTGGACTGAAAGTCAGTGGCAACAGGTCTTATTGAGTGATCAATCAGCATTTGGTCAAATAATAGAGTTCAGACTGTGTTGAAGAATAAAGCTGGTGGTACCAAATATTGGCAAAAAAAAAACTAAACAGCTCAGTTTTTACTTTATTCGCTGGTGCTTTGTTTGACTTTGTTTCCACGTGTGTTTGTACATATTTCACCAAGCCTATTTTCCTAGCAAAATGTATTTCAAGAGTTTGAGCGGGTCAGAAGGTCAGAAGGTTGGTGGTTTAATTGCCATAGTTTTTGGGAAACACTTGGGGAAAAAAGTGCTTGTATGTATGTGTGTTTGATTAGAAGAATGAGGATTGTAGTAGAAAAGAGCTTTGAGTGCCCAAATTGAGTAGATAAGCAGGACATAAGTACCAGTCCATGTATCAAATAGGGGTGACTGGAGACTTTTGCACAGTACTATACTTATAAGCAGGGATTTCCTCTATTAGCTGGGTCAGTGGTTTGTTAATGGTAGTAGTCACCTCTACAGTAAGTCTCCTTGAACACTTTGTCAACCGTACCTGCTCCTGCGCTGTTGATTACTTTGAGCTGGATCATCAGCTAAAAAACAAAATTGAAGCTGTAAATTAGCTCAAGTAAAGAAAAAAAAATAGCAGAACTATACCAACTGCTGTTGAGGAGTGGGAGGAAAAGTAGATTGAAAGCTGTGCTAAATGCATTGATTTTTTTTTTTTTTTTTCTTAGTCCTTCTGGCTTAAGAGAAGAGAGCATTTTCCATTCCCAGCTGTCTGCCTTGGATGTTGGCTAACAATAATTCCTATAGACCATTAAAGGAAGTTTCCTGTGGGTTTATCGGATAATAAACCATAGATGTATTGTGGGCCAGTGCCCCCTTAAAGATTTTATGACGGAAGCAGTTACATAAAGTGAATGACGATGCGAAATTGAGGACTGGGTGATGGGACTTTCAAGTGTCCTCGCGTACCCTGTCCGTGGGGATTCAAATATTTTTCTGCAGTGGTCTAGCAATGAGACCACCGCAGTTTGATGGACTGCCGCATCATGGGGCATTCTTACTGCACCACATCAGAAAAGGTAGAAAGGGAATTACAAGAATCTGCAGATAGAAATATGCTCCTTGGGATACTACATTTTGGGCCTTGTTAAATGAAAGGTCTGAATCAAAGGTAACACTGAAATTTTAATATGTTTCTCTTTCATAGCTGCACAGCCACCAGCAGTAAATGAGAGGTTTGATCCAAATGAGTGGATGTCTTTCTGCATGACACTAAAATTTTGCAGTGTTAAGGGAATGTAGTTTTCCCACCTGCTCTGTTATAAACCAGAAGGTGCTGTCTCAAACTCTGTGTTGAAATCAAAGAGCAGTGATCCACTATGGAAGCAGAGGGATGATCTCTGCATGCTACAGGCTTCTTCGATTTTATTCTGAGGCCCTGGTATGGGTGCCTGAGCCAGTGTGTTTGATCATAAAAGACTCATCGCAGGTCATATTACTGTCTTTGATTTGTTGCGAAGAGAAGTCTTGATGGAAATGTTTTTGCAGTAGCAGTTCAGTAATGATTACTACAAATCTGTAGTAATACTAATAGGAGCATAAAGTTGCCTGCTGTGGCTAACTCTGTGTTCGGATGTTTTTGAAGAGAAAAGAAGGATAAAGAGGCACAACCTCTACAGCGGACACACATCAAAAAGGAATCTGTCTTCAAATATGAATTATTGCTTTTGTTTTCTGGATATTTTTATGGGATTCTCTTTAAAATGTTGGATTAAACATCAAAAAGTATGGGCACCCTGCAAAGCCACTGCTTATTAATCCTATTTTTTCTCAGATATCACAGCTTGCAAACATTTTTTTGTAGCTACTTCAAGACTTTGATTTTGGAGGTTTTTCACCAATTCATTCTTGCAGATCTCTTCAAGTTTTAAAATGTTTCCCAACTTTTCTCAGGCTTGCACAAAAAGCAAATGTCTGCTCACGTATTTTAAAGGATTTTCGAGTGAGGGATGCACTTGCTTCCTGATAAACTTTTTCTATTTGCACCCAGAAGTTTGTTGATATCCTGTGATATCTTCTTTCCATCTGTCCACTGTTTCTGTCTGTCACACAACCCCAAAGCAGAGCATTGCTATCCCCCGCTTAGTAGTAGGAACAGTGTTCTTTCTCCAAGCTTGTGGTGACAGGGGCCAAAGTGCCTAATTTCAGCTTCAGCAGACAGATGGCACTTTGAACAGAGTAGATGTTGACTTTAATGCCTCTTTTAGCTAAAGCTGGAAGCACTTTGATATCTTTTTATATTCTTTTCCTGCTTTGTTGGTGTCTATAAGTTTCTTTTTCACATCATCAGTTAGTTGTTTGAAGTCCACAGATGATCACAGAGTTATTTAGGAGTTATTTTAAGTGAGTCGTTTTTATTTTTCACCCTAACTATTCCACTAAACTGATTCCACATCTAAATCACAATTTAACCCACGGTTGTTTTGACTTATTTCTATCATTTTCACAATGACACACTTTTCCAAGTTTCCTCAGCACGATCCCTCCTCCAACACTTATTTCAGTTGTTCTCCTGTTGGATAGCGAGTTGCTACACCTACTGGCTCTGCAGCCTACAGTTTGCTATTTAGCTTTGCCTTCATTTCTGGATACCAAAAAAAGCACAAAAAAAAAGCTTAGCCTCATCAAAATTCACCAAGAATTATAAGCTGAAGAAGACCCACAGTGTAGCGCTGATGATCACCACCAACAGCCGCCTCTGCAGTGACAGTCCTACACTGTAAAGTTTTAGAAACTTTCACTGGAGACAGAGGAGACTGGAGGATAATACCCTGTTACTGGTGATCGGGCCCAGCCCACTCACCTCCTCTGAGGACTTCATGCTTTCTTCCTGGCGACATCTGGTGCACTGCTGTGGATACTGTTTTACTGTCTGCATCAGTATTGATATGACAAGAAATCACTGCTTGTAGGTTAGATTTTTTTAAATTTTAGTTAAGGTTAGTTGATGGAATCCAAAACAAAGGGTGATTTTTTTCTTCATCTTGTGTTAAATGTTTACAAAACCGATCACACCAAAGAAACAAGCACAAAGTTAAGGAAATATTTACCATCGACAGTGGAGGTTAAAATCCACTCTTGTGATGTACAGAAGCAAAAATTTAAAAAAGCTCCTGGCGTTTCAGAGCTTTTGCTTTCTCATCATTTTGAAAGCTAATTTATTCATTTGGAAACATTTTGGTTTTTGATATTTTGGCTGCTTTTTTAGCAATTTTAAAAAATGTTGTTACATAAACCAAGAACACATCTATTTGTGCTTTGAACAGACTTTAAGGACTGTTTCATAACCAGTGTAGAATTCACAATTTCCCTTTCACCAGGGAACATTGTATCTGTGAGGTCACAGACAATGTCACATTGCCTTAACTGATGTTGCCTGGCAACAAAAAGACCCCCTTCAAAAACTGAGACTGCTCTTCATTCGAACTTCAACCTTCGGGGGCACTGGACTTCCTTGAGTTTCCGACAACACCATCCGGCTATTTTGAAGGAGATGGGATGAAAGGCTGTGATGATGCAAAGCAGACAGAGATTCCCCGATTTATACGAGACAATATGTGCAGTTTTATTCACTGAGAGGTACATTTGAAAGGGTTAGCGAAACCAGGTTTTCAACACTAATACTCAGAAAAGTCATTACTCATATAACCGCCTTTTTCAATTAGAGCACCCTGGAAGGTCAAGCAAATTGAATTACAAGCAGCAGGGCATTTCAGAAGCTTGTATTTTCATTGCCAAGCCTTTTAGAGAAAACACACAAGGGTCCTCTGTGTGAGTTTTCCTGCAATCAAATTGAAATGAAATGGATTGATGCAGTTAAGGTGAAATTATTCAATCTGATGCAGATACAAACTGCTCAAACGGTAGAGGGGATTTAAATTACTTAAGTGTTAGCCTGTTATGAATTTTAAATGGGAAATCATGTCCCATTTCCTGGGTTTAATCAAGGCTCTTTGAAAATCAGCCACCGGATTTCTGGTTTAATGTACTAACGGTTAAAAAGGAGAGAGAGAGGGGAAATGAAATATGGAGTCCTGATTGGGTGTCACGGTGCACTTTCCGTCTGTCAGCAGAATGGCCTGGCATAATTAAGAAAGGCAGCACAATGGAGGTTGGGAGCACTGTGTTCAAAGCCAAGAGTTTTAGTCCTTTCTTTTTTTTTTCCTTCGGCTTATTGGAGACATATCCGCCTTGCTTTTAACCACTGCACATCAGAGTGCACTGCCACTTAGTAAGCCCGGGATGTACAGAAACACTATCAGTGACATCAGAGACACTACAAAGTGGCCTCCCGCCTCTGCCTTGTCCTTTCACATTTACACATTGCATTTACAGTACATTTAAAACTGTGTGTCAGAGACGCTGGAAGATTATCTTGGGGCTGACTGTCCGCACACTTTTATATGCAGAATTTCTGTGACTGACTACATGCAGAAAATTCATTTTAACCCAATCAGGCTAGGCTATGAGACAAAAATGAAATTGATGTTATTAACCTATTGCTTCAACACTGATTACAAAGTGCAGTCCTGTTGACCTAAGTGCACTGCTTTAGAAATATGGTAAATATTCATGAGTGGGCACCAGGTCCCCGGGAGATAAATTGGCCCTTCGACTGCGTGTCCACCTTATCAAGCTAGGGGTCAGAGCTCAACTAGGTTTTTTTTTTTTTTTTTTAACTTTTCTTTTTCTTTTAAAGGCAGAGAGTAAATGCAGTTCAGGACATTTCCATAAAATCCAATCTGGAATGAAAACTTCTCAGCTGGCATCATTCTGCATTTACTGCTGTCAGCAAAGCCTCGTTACAGGAAAGAAATTAGGCCCCGTCAAACCCTGTTCTCTGATGCAGCGGTGCAGGACCTTCACCTGTCAATAAAAGTGTGCTGTCAATATGCCTGCTACTAGTGCTGCAAAATTTTGGTATTGATCTGACACCAAGTAAACACAGGGCTGATACTGATACTTTTAACCTATAAAAATAGCTTATGAAAGGGAGAGCAGTGTGTCATGATTAATGACATGAATCATCATGCGTTTTTCAGTAATTTTTTTACTTTCCACAGTGCAGATTTGTTAGCACAGCAAAGGACAATACAAAGCATGTATTTTGAAACTGTGTTTTTTGGAGGCCTGGAATGTAAATGTTCCTGTCATTGTGTCAGCTTCTGCTGTTTAAATGTGCTGTAGGGTATAAATAAAATAGACGTGGCAGTCAACACAAAAAGGTTCAGACATTTTTCATAGTGCATGTTTGAAGTATAGTTTTTCATTTCCAAAATAACGAATTTATTTGATACAACTCACTGGCCTACATGCTCAACTTGGCGGATAGAAGCAAAATATCCATTTTACTGTGTTAGTATTGATCCAGTAACAATACCAGCAGTAGTATCGATGCTATCAATATTTGGATCGATCTGTCCTAAACTGTGATATTTTTTTTTTAACCTTGTGACAGAAAACAACTTTTGCTTTTGCTACACTTTTCTTACTTTGTACTTACTTCGTACTTTTGTTGTAGCTCTGTCCCTCTTCTTTGTGTTCCTCTCAGCTCATTTTTTACTTTTCAGTCAATGCTTTCATTAACTTAGTTTTCAACCAGCAGACCAAAAGTAATCACCATGTGATAATATTGTTTCTAATGACACTACACACACACACACACACACACACACACACACACACGGTTTCATTTATTTCACTAGAGAAGTTAATCTCACTAGACTGTTTGTGAAATCTAAGAGTCTAATATGAATTACGTTAGCATAGTTGAGTCGTCTCTTGCCTCGTCTCTCTTCAGCTTTCGCCCTGCCTGTGGATGAACTGCCATTTCTTCCAAGCCCCGCACCCTTGTCTGACCTCACAGTCTTACTTCTACCTGTCTCACTAGCCAGCACCTGGTACATTTACGACACTGATCTTGCACTTTGCTATCCTGTGGCACGTCAGGCTTTAATAGTACTCTGCGTTCCTCGTGGTCAGCCCCATGCCTTTGCCCCAAGTCTACGGAGACTCCATGTCCCGGCTCAGGGCAAAGGGCTGAGTATCACCATCCAGAGCCAGAAATCCACCAGTCAGCCTCTAGAGACGGGGGTCAGCAAAGGTTCATCTACCCTTCAGAAAGAAAGTGATCTGATGTGAGTGGACAAGCTCACAGTTCATATAGCAGCAGGCATCTCCACCGTGAAATCAAAGATGTCCTCATTATTAGACGGGACTGATGCAGTTTTATGGACAAATGTGCATTTTGTTTCAGTAAAGCTAAGAAAAAAGGGCGGTCTCATGTACTGTGTCACATGTTGCCTTTTTATTGCCACATATTTATTTTAGCATTGGCCACTTAACTAAAATGCTTTGATAAATTTTCACAAGATAGCATGAAGTTGTTCAGTAGTGGTGTTACTTGGGTTTAATGGAGAGGTATAATGTTACATTATCTAAATGCAAATTCAGGGGCTTTTTTTCCCAACGGATGGAAAAACTCAGGGGGACACTTAAAAGCACAGTTTAAATGGGCTCTCCAATGATCTAATGTTGTACTACCATAAAGTTGGAGGACTCACAAGAGAACGACTAAAACAGAATGGTCAAAATCAAAGCAGCAGCAGATGGGATGTGCTGGCTTTTAGTCCTTCATATAGATCAGTGGATCCTACAGTACGTTTCCTATTAACTTATAAAACTCCATAACACAGTTTGAAACACAGACTTCCTGTGTTTCAAACTGTGTTATCTCAGCCTGAGTGTAAAAGCTCAGGCTGAGATAACACCGGTGAGCAAAAACACTTTAACGTTATTAAAACTTGTGTATAGCAGTCTGTAGGATTTGGATAAATGTGGGGTTATGAAATATGCGGGTGAGAATGGATGTGTTGTTTTGGATTAGTATTGCAATTTATCCCTTTTTCTACTTGATTTTACAAAAATGCCGAAGTTTCTTGTGTTTTTGTACTTTTACTGTGTACTTGTTTGACTTTATGCAATAAACACACACTTCTTCCACTTTCCTGTCCTGCTGTAGTGATTCTGCAGGCTTGATTCCCGGTTGGGAGTGACTGATGTTTTCAGGCCTATTGCAGTGGTGCTGTCCGTGGTGCTGAAATTCCTCTTCACGCGGGGCAGTGAAACCTCTGTGGAAACACAGCATGTACATGCTTTTGCTTATGTGCTGACTGCATGTAAAATGAGCAGAGCATAAAAAACAAACTAAAAACATTAACTTCTACATGCAGGCTTTAATAAAAAAAAAATTGAAACGCTGAACTACAATAATTTTAAGATCCTAGCTGCTCATATATGGAGAAAAATGACCTATTCTTGTCTTGGCCTGGGTCTGATGCTGTTATACATGAAAATCATGTAAAAACAATTGCAGGTGCTCTATCTCACAGCCTCTCCAGGCCTCCCTGAACATGAAATTTCACTTCTCTCCTTTATACCAGGCACTCGAGTCTCTCCTTGGCTATAAATAACATCAGGGTCAGAGAGAAGAGAGAGGGCACAGTACCATACAGATTATAATGAGCGGTGTTAAAAGTCTTTAAAGATTTTTGTGTAATTGAGGCAGCATATGGTAAGACACCTGCTTCAGAGAGATGGTGTTGTAACAGGCCTCTTATTATAAGATTTTATACACTTGATGAGAAATCAGTGTTAATTTAATCTGAATAAAAATGTTACTGTTAATCTTGTAAGCTGCTGAGTACAGAGTACCTGCTATTTAATTGGCCAATATATTTACACCAGCTTTCAATGACTTAACACAGCAAATTACATAATTTTTTACACTAGCACGCACAATTGCATTGCGCATCACGATAAAATGACACTCTGCGATCAATTAGCCAACTGTGTCATTGTCTTTGTACTTAATGGCTGCGTTACCCCGAGCCACAGAATGTTTGATGTCGGTGGCTTTTTCTGAAAAGTACCCACAACAGAGTGTGTGGAGAGCAGAAGCCCAATCTAAACACTTCATATTTAAACTCTTTAATACGTCAGTATTTACGAATGAGCTCGCACGGAATCACTGCTGACCGCAAATATGGAGGTCACGTTGAAAACTAAAGCATTAACTGGGTAACTGCCTGTTTTGATCCCTCCAGTCGATGCACTCTCTCGTCATTATAAATTATAAAGTGTGTGGCACAGATCCCAGAATACTCAACGTAGCAATTATAAAGCTGACTTATCTGACACTGAATTAATTAATGCTAACATACTGAGAAAAGAAGAGGCAGGACTTGGGAGGGAAGGCATCCAGTTGAATGTGACTTCTGACTTTTTGTTCCCTGCTTGACAACTGCAGAGCTTTATGTGAGCTGCAGAGCTATACTAGAGGCACTGGTGTAACTCACTGGGTTGAGCAGGTAACCCATATACCATCAGGCTGTTGCATTAAAGACAGTTACTGCAACTCTCTGTCCGAGCTTTCCTGTCTTCTCTCCACAGTCCTGTCTCATTAAAGACTAAAAAGCCACAAAAGCAAATAGAAAAAAACCCCCCTTCATAAGTCTCTGCTGCACATGCTATTTTATATATGTAAGCAACACTGGCAACTAAAGAGTGGTGTTACTGCTAATCTTAAAAAACCCTCGGCCACTTTTGCCTTTTCCTCTGACATTCAGAAATAGGCAGTGATGTTAAAAATGAACTGTAGAAATGTAATTTTCATTCTGACATGACAATATGAAATGTTACTTTAAAATGTTTGTTGACCAAAATCTAGGTCAAGTTTACACACTATGCTCAGAACTGCATTTGGGAGAGCAAATCTTGATAAAAATAGGCACAAGTCTCTCCAGAGGCCAAAATGCAAAAATGTTTTCCAAACTAATACTAAATGATGTGGGATTTAAATGATTAGCACCAACTAGAGTCACAGAACAACAACAAAAGAACCATTTCAGTCCCCTTGGCTGCAGTTTATCATTTCCCTCAATATTCAAAAATACAAACAAAGCAAACTCAGACCTACAGTAGATGGGCGGGCTTGGGGGTGGGAGTGTTCAGGTTCATTATTTTTCGTGCTCCACAATTAATTACTCCAAAATCTGGTGAAAAGATCTATCTGGCAACCTTTGTAATGGACAGGGAAACACAATGTAGCGAACGATGAGTAATACTTTCAGGAGAACAAACTTGCTTTCACAGAACTGGCATGCTTCCACTCCCTGGGTAGTAATTGGTTTCTGGTAAGAAGGACAACTAGATCTTCACATTCTGAGAAATGAAGGGCAATTTGAAATTTGAAATTTCTTCCTGTGATTAGTCAGCATCATATAACCAGGATAATGTGCAGTGTACAATGGCTTTCTGAAACAACAGAGCTCGAACTGAAGAAAAACATTAAGACATTGATGTGTGACATACAGAGGGATCAGTTCTCATGAAACAGTCAATATGAATTAATAAAAATTGCAGGTAAGAAAAAAGAGAAAAACAAAAGAGCAGGTGCACGAAAGCCTTTGTTTTCTGTGGAACCAATCAGCTCCATCGCTGCTGAGGTGGGATACAGTAAGACAGTCATTTAGAATTTCTTAAATGATCCTGAGGGTCATGAAACAAAAAGTCAAGTGGACCCAAAAAAATTTCACCAGCACTGAGCTGGAGGATCCCATTGGCTGTCCGTCAAGACACTGGACAATCCTTGACCCAAATTATGACCGGGATCCTGTTCTTTGTTTATTTTTTTGCCTATATTTATGCAGTTAATTCTTCCCTAAAGTGAGATTAGCAGTTCTACTGTGATATTCTAAGGCCTGTGGGGGGAGAACCCTGGTCCTCAAAAATTAATTAAAGGCGTTGCTGTTTTGCCAGTTTTAAAAAGTTGCAGACAGTGTTGACAGCAGTGCACTGCTGCACAGGGAAACCACCTTTGAGAGGAGGGCAGCTGAATTTTAGTCAAGCATGGGTTTTTTTTTGTTTACTACAGGAGCATTCACTTAACTTCTTGATTCCACGTTTCACCATATGCAAACAGTACCTAGTTTGTAAGGACAGCCCCAGCACGCAGCGAGACTAAAAAGAGAAAACATGACTTTGAGCTGGAAATTGCTCATTAAGAAAAAAAAAAAATCTGTGTTCACCTGATTATGTCAGCTGTGGTTTTGTGGAATTAGGTGCTCACCATTTCTTCTAATTGCTTGAAATCATTTCTCAGTGGAAGCTTTATGTTCCCCAGTCTCAGTATGAGCCAACATAGAGATAACTCCAACCTGCCAAACCAGACAGACAGCCAGTTAAGTGCATTGGTCTAGTGAGTAGCACAGTTAACTTTGAGCCTTTGTTAGCGTCTGTCGTTGCTGTATCACTGCATTACACTGCTCAGGTTCAACCTAGTCTAGCTTCACACACCTGACTTTGAAACTGTACAGTTGTTATTGTTATACAACATGAAATAATTAACTGTGTTCATAATTAATTATAAAATTAAATTACATTAATTACAAAAATAAACAATTAAATATCAAGGCATTTCATAATTTTTTTCTTTACTTAGTTCCAATTTTTATCCATTAATGACACATTCAAATAATTATTTTATGATGTATTTATTTAATTCATTTTGGCACTGGTTGTCCTCCATACTTCATACCCAGAACCATAATATAGCGAGAGAGCAGCAGGATAACTTTAGGGTTCATTCTCAGTTTTCAAGCTTATGAAGGTGCTTCACCTGTTACCCAAAGTTACATCACTGTGGTAACTAATACTGCAGACCTCACATGCTCTGGAGCAGATTATGTTAGAAGTAAGAGAAACATGTGCAACACCACCCACTACTGACTGAAGAGTTCTATGAATGTCACCATTTCTGGAAGATCCCTCACACCTCAGATCACAGAGGGAGCATCTTGTTTTAAAGAGTGTGTAAAAGCTGCTGTCTTTCTGTCATGGTCCCTCAGTCCTCCTGTGCTGGCTCACCATTTTCTATCTCTCTCTCTTCTCTCTTCTGTGTGTGTTTGTGTGTGAGTTAAATTTGTGCTTGTTTTTCAGAGTTGGGACCCATCTTCGGTTCCTGCCCTTTGGCTCCACACACCTGGAAGTAATGAGCTCACCTGCTCCTCATCGTCTCATTTCATGTGTGGTGGTTTGCCTTCAGTCTTTGCAGGATTGTTGAACTAGTTAGTGAAGCTGGCTCCCTTGCTTGTTGTTTTTTCTTTGTAAAAGTTATTTAGCTTGTTGTCTTCTGTCTGGAGACCGGAGAGCTGGGACTTATGCTTGGTGACAGAGATTCTGAGGAGAGAAGGAAGTGCGGATTTGTCTGTTTGTCTGGAACCTAGGACTTCACTAACACAGGCCTTTTGCCTGAACTGTTGCCATCCTTTTGTGCTTGTGAATAAACTTTTAGTATAGAGTCCTGCGTTCGAGTCCAATCCACTTAAGTGGTTATGACAGCGGCATGCGGTGCTTTTTACAGAAAGGCAAGCAGAGATGATACCCCCACCCCACCTCCACCCCAATAAATGCACAAAACAAAAACCACCATCCTCCACGATTTACCAGTTTAACAAGATAAAAAAGGATCATCTGCCTGTCTGCGCTCTACATGGACACCTTCACATTTCTGCAGTCCTTCCTTTGGCTGAAGAATTGTAAAATATTATTACTGCTATAGTTAAAAATCTACTATATTACCAAAAATGATGTTTTATTAGCTGAAAATGACAAGTGGTGGAGGAGTTTTTCAAACCATTCCTTTATGTAAAGAAATGAGAAACCAGAATGAAAACTCCTTTAAACTGAATTGTAAACAAAATGTATTATGAAAAGTAAAAATGCAGAAAAATGTTCCCCAGCAGTGTTAGATTGATTGATATTACTGCTGCATACATTTAAGGTTGAACTCATTTTAAATAATTTATATTCTGTTAATGTCCAGCATCATATTCTCTGTAGTGGCTGTCCTGCAGATCTATGAAAAAACAGATGTTCATTAGCTCACAGGCCTACATATAGATTTTTTTTAAAGTATATTAAAATATATTAATAATGATTAAAAAAAACAGCTGAATTAAAAGACTTGGGCAGTGTGATATGGTTAACTGTCAATATCTACAGAGATAATTAAAAAAATTAATGAAAGATGAAGGTGGAGTTTTAGCAAAACAGCTGGTTAAATGTATGACATTCAAACATTCTCATAGATGCTAATCTGAACGTGCTGCTGAGCTTGCACCTGCTCAACTCGCCTGATTTATTAGACCAGACATGGTCAGAGCTGCTGTGCCCTCTCCATCATGGTTGCAGCTTTCCATGCTGATGTACTAAAGAAGTTATTAAGGGTTCCAAACTCCATCTTCTCTACATCACATACGTTGGGCAATGTGGTTATCAAGAAGGTAAATCACTGAAGCTCGTTTTCTTGATAATGCTAGCTGTGATATTTACAAAGGAGACAACATTAAATCATTGCACTTGTTGATCTTACATGAAATTTGCAAGTCAACCTACGTAATCAGTTTGAATTCATTTCTTTAAAAGTTGTCTTTAACTTGGTCTCAGTCTGTATAACAGTCTGAATAAACCCATCTTTCACACGTCCATTCAACCACTCAATCACTCTGCTGTTTGGGCTGCAGTGACTGTGTTTCGCCATAATGTATATAAAATGTGTTTAACCTCTTTGCATTTTAATAATATTAGCCAAGAACTCTTCATTCGTAAAACAAGCCACTCCACTGTCAGTAGTTAAGTAACCAGTTAAAGTAACCAAAAGATGAATAAGTATTTTTTTTAATGTTACTCATTTAGACAGTACAAGGGGAAGGCAAACAGTTTTTGATAGAGAAATGTGTAAATTGTAGGATAATAGAATAATAATAATATAATCTATAATTAAACAAATTATCTGCTAGGAGGAGCTAAAAATATGAAATAAACAGAACAATATGAGCGCTTAATAAAGTTGGATCAAATTCTTGAGAAATTAGTTGGTGGAGAATTTGGTGATGACGTGCTGGATCAAACGGATATATTTAAAGGCCTGCAAAGAATTTATCATATCTGTGGCAAATACACCACCTTAACGAAAATCCATGAAAGCTGAGACAAAGTTCTGATTTTCACGTCACAAAAACAGATCCTTACAACGTCTTACAACAAGTATCACCTGCCAGTAAAGACCCAGATACATCATCTCCAATCTGCCACAAATGCTGTGGTGGGAAGCATGTTGTAGTTAGTGGCAACACTACGCAGCATGCTACATGAAATGACAAGACACTGGTGGGTAGCAGGGTTTTTTTTAAACACACTTACAGTAACATGTCAGAGTTCCAGAAAGCTGTGTGCTGCTTTATTGTCTGAACACCATGAAGATGAACTGGCACAAAGACTGAGCGTGAGCATACAGAACAAGGATGAAAGCATATGTAATTGTGCTTTCTGTGGTTTCCCCCACTCAGCACAGAAAAACCCCACAATACCTCACTCGTGTTGTTGGGTGGAGATGAAACAACAACCAGCCTGCATAATATGTCCAAATGACATCCTGTCCAAGAAGTCGTCCCATCATACCTGAGAGGAATCACCCCCGCTGGCTGATGAACAAAGACAAACTCAGTTAACACATCAACCCACAAACAGTGACCAGCACCTTGTGATAAACAGTAATATCCAGACAGATTCTGAATCCCTGGAGTGACAGTGCCCTTGCACAACAGCTGAGGATACCATTAGCCTTCACCTTGTTTGTACAACAAAAAGAGGACACAGAGACCTGGTGAAATATCAGATCTTTCTTATCGACCCACTGACTCATTCTACAGAAATCTTAATGGGCCCCTTTGCCTAAGCTGAATGTGGTGGAAGAACACGCAGTAAATCCTGATCTTTCGTGGTCTGCTTTCAAATTGTCAGAGCTCAAGATACAGAAAGCTGGAAAGTTCTAGATTATTTGGGAATCTGCAAGAAAACCCAAAAACATAACAGTATGATAGACACATAAATGTTGCATACCCTATCCCAGTAACCAAATAACTACTAGATAGTGTCTTTTGGTGCTTCTCTATTGACCTTACTGGATTGAAATAATGTGTAGTGGCAGGCGCTGACCTCAGGAGATCACACAAAACTGGGAAGTGTGAAATTCTCCAGTCCCCACCAACCTAAACGTTTACTGGACAGCTGTTTTGTGATTTGGTTTGCTGGTATCATCAGTTTAAACTTCCAAACTGTGTAGAGAAATATACTAAACTGAAATGTGTCATTTACTGTATACAAACCTGAAAACAAGAAACCAGTTTGAAATATTTCTAGCAAGCCGTGGTTCTTCATGAAGCTGCCGCAGAAGAATAGTCTGCGCTTCTTTTATTATTTCAAGACAACCAACATTTGACCCAACGTGACTGTTTTCTTCGGATGTTTTTTGGTCTGCTCTTTGTCATGATGATCCCACAGCACTGCAGTATTGTTGAGGTACGAGCTCTGGTGAGGCCAGTCCATGACTGATAGTGTCCCATTGTGTGTTTTCCCATGCAGGTATGCTTTTACTGCAGTGGCAGGGTGAAAATAAGTGAAAAAGCAGCCAATGTCCAAAGAAAACCTTTGAAAATCCTGTAAAAATATGCAAGAAAGTTAAGTTCCTGGGAAGCAAAATATCAAGATATAAGTGGTGAGGTCAGAGGGTAGCATCAAGTCCACAGTAATTTATATCACTGATCAAAAAAGTGCCTTGAGGCAGAAACGGTGCAAGTTATTCCAGACTGAAAGAAAACAATAAAAACAATAGATTTAAAAACAATACCAAAACCCATAAAACAGTTCACGGATCTTTTAAAATGGACTGACTCTATATTGATTTCTTAAAGGCTTTTGTTTATGGCATCTTTAAATTAGTGTGTGGACACAGGATTAAAATGTCAGTTTTAACTGTGTTTTAGTAAATAGCTTTCATGTATCATAATTCTTGTTCATCCATGTGATGGAATATTAGAAAATTCAAGCTTTACTGAACTGCAGCATAATAAAAAGTAACATTTATTCGAAGCTTCTGGGCACATATTAAAGGTGAGGCGGGCGCTGCTTTTCCATTTCAAAAGCTTGCTGAAATTATTTTCCTGTTTTTACCCCTTTTGTTAAAAACAAAGCCGTTTTTATTGATCAAAATAAAGAAAGAACATGGGAAAAATGTCAAATGTATTGCAGTCTTGCAGCTACAGATTCAGAAAATAAAGGTGATCGGGGCTGAAAGGTGGAATCACACAGAGAATAAGCAGGATATTAAAGAATATGAACTTATTAGAAAGTGAACTTTGGATATAACAAGTCACATTTCACTGTTGTGCATGTTTATGTTTATGTCTTTGGGAGAGAGAATTCATCTTCATGGATATTGATTGTTCTGTCCTAGACAGTAAAAATGAATTAGAAAATGGATTTGTGAATCAAATATAATTCACTATGAATGATGCCATTAAAACTGCTGACACATTCCAAGAAAAGCAGCAACTTCAATCTATGAAATGCATTTTTTTTTATGCAGCTCAAAGTCACTTTGTGAGCCATAACATGGATAACTATAATTTATCTATAAATGGAAGATTGTGTTGCCAGCCAGCTAGTTTTCCACATACAGTATGACAAAGCGACACTGTTAGTGAAACTGAACAGTTTCCTTTTTTTTCCAGTGAGGCATTAATCACAGTTCCTCCTGAATAATGCATGAGAGAAAACAGGTTGTGGTAAAAAAATAAAATAAAAATAAAATATGTAATAAAATCCAAACAACATACATACATAAAGAAGGCTGAGTATCCTAATACTCAGCCTTCTTTAGGTCATTAAAGAAGACCAGAGGAAAACTTTTTTTGTGAAAAGTTTGCAAAAGCTTCCTTGTTACCTTGATTTCTGCACTGATCGCTCACGAAAGGTGGTTGCATTGTTTTCCAAGACGAATACAGTCTGACTAAAACCACAAGTAGTTTTTTTGTCATGTTTTAATTAAACATACTGATCAATCAGTCACCGACTGCAGGGTAGAAAAAAGTACAGGGACACTTATGGTTATAACTCGCACAGCTTCCCTTTGGCAAAATCCTCCATCGCACATTTTCTGTAACTGCCTATGAGGTTTGATTTTCAGAGAAGGATTAGGGCAGAGTTTAACTTACTCCTTCTAGCCAGGGCTGAATGATTGCTAAATATGTTCCTGTAGCTGTATAGCATTTTAACACTCATTTTGAGGCATCAGTGTAATGACATCAGACAAATGATTTTGTGTAGAAGCCTCTTTACTGCTTTCCAGGTTGGGGCCTTAATGGAGATAAATTTCTGGATAGCTGTGATGGGAAAGTGGAGCAAGCACTTCTAAGAAAGAACGTCAGGTAAATGCAAAATGATCAGAAACATTCACAGTCGATTTGAAAGTTTCTTTGCTTATTTGTTATGCTTAATTTTTTCAGAAAATGCTGTTTTTAAATGATGATTTCATTTTCACTAAATCTACCTGGCTCTGTGTGAAAAAGTCATTACCCCCTAAACCTGATAACCCCCTTTTTCGTGCCATTCTTGGAAGCAAGAACTGTACTCACTGTAATCAATTCCCATCTCTGTTTAGAGACTTTAGGCCACTCTTCTTTACAGCATTGTATTAATTCAGCCACACTGGAGGGTTTTCAAGCAGGTCATGGCAAACCATCTCAATCAAGTCCACTCAAAAAAACACCCTTCATGTTGTTTTTTTTAGCCATTCATTTCCTAATTTTGGTAGGCCGGCCACTCCCGGGAAGGTTCACCACTGTTCCAAGTTTTCTCTGTTTAGGGATAATGGTGCTCACCGTGGTTTGCTGGAGTCACAAAGCTTGCAACCCTTTCCAGACTGATAGATGTTGATGACTTTGTTTCTCAGTTGCTCTGGAGTTTCTTTAGATTGTAGCATGATGTGCTTCACTTTGTCAGACAGGTTGTATTAAAGTGCTTTGTCGATCCAATGGGTTTGGCAATGGTTAGTGAAACTGAACTCAGCTTTCCATAAAATGAAGTTAATCACAATTAATTCATGATTTAAGAGTTGAAGCATTTCAATTTCTGCATAGAGCCAAATGGTTTTGGATAGGTTTTTTTTCATTAACAAATGAAATCCTCATTTAAAAACTGCATTTTGTATTCATGCAGGGTATTGCTGACTAATATTTAAATTTTTTTGATGATCTGAAACATTTAAGTGTGACAAAAGTGCAAAAGAAAAAATAAATCAGGACGAGGCCATACGCTGAAATTTAAAAGAGAAAAACAATGAACCCCAAATTTCTTCTGATAGCTATATCTGCTCCAGCATGTCAGCAGGTCTGTAATAGTTTAATCTGGATTGTAGTTTGTCTGCATTACCAACAACTCAAATTATCTTCCCGACATAACCAGCCGAGCTCAGGTGTGATCTTGTTTATTTTCTTCATGCCTTTCTCTCAGGGGTGAAATACAGAGTCTCTGCAGGGTTGTCTGAGGACAGAGCAAAAGTCTTTGCCTGGTCTTGGTCAAAATTTGAGTCAGGTAGGTTAATCTTTTCTTCAAGTTCTTGAAGTTCCTCACAAGTCAACAGGGTTATCTTTTATTAAGACCCCACTTACTGTAATCTGTTTATCTGCCCACAGGGGAAGGGATTTAAGTTCAAGGCCAGGTGTGACAAAGTCATATTTCTGGGACAAAGGTGTAAGACAATAACCTCAAACTAGTGTGCCCAACCTTTTGAGTTTGTGGTATTTTGAAATCCTATTATTTAAGAGAAATGTTTATTTTTGTACTTTAATTATAATTCTAATTTTAAAATGTGGGTTAAGCAACACAGGCGATTTTTATTTAAGTATGTTCTTGGCCGTGACAATGCATTTTCTTCCCCTTATCCTTTTCAGGGTCATGGGGCACCTATCCCAGATACCATAGGGAGAGAGGCGGGATACAACCTGGACAGGCCGTCATTCTGATGGAGGACTAACGAAGAAAGTCAGACAACCATTCACACTCACATTCACCCCTGTGGGCAATATAGGGTCACAAATGAACTTTACCCCACTTTTATACTACATTTAAAAAAGATTCAGTGCTTTTAAGTGCTTTCTATATATCATATATTGGGGGCTATAGTACAGGGGTACAGGGAAACTCAGGGTTTAGTGTCTTGCCCAGTCTGCACTTCCAGATGCAGAACCCAGAAATCAGACCAATGACTGTCTGATCACTACACAACCCGCTTTTCCTCCTATGACACATCCAAAAAGGGGGAAAGTATCTGAGATGCAGTTTTTGCAGTGTTTGGGACATACAGCTTTAACACATCTATTGACATGTACTTTTCCTTTGTCCTGAATTCTCAGTCAAATCTCACCTCGACCTCATTACAGACATTGTCCAGCAGAGTCAAGTAATTTTCATTAAGAAAAGAAAGAGGAGGGGCGTTTGACTGGCTTCAGACCCGACTGTGTAACATTACATTAAGTAATAAAAGCTGGGGAAGTATGCATGGTCTGGTGCTAATGCTTTTGGCATTAGCATTTGGTGGAAATGTCTGCAACTGGTTCCACAGTGGGCACTGGTGCACAGGAAAGCATAAAGGACTGAACATTGATTGTAAATCATTGCAGATCTGCAGTGAAAGCTAATCTTTCTGCTCAATTAAATGTGAACACAAAAAAATGTGAAGCTGTTCAAGCAAACAGCACAAACATTTTGCCCACACATAGTTATAGTAGTCATAATGTTGCCACACACACACACATACCCACACACAAAGTTTTCTTTGTAAATTTTTCTGCTGATTTTTTTTTCTTTTTCCAGTAATCATGGCAGTCAGGAACAAATTGGCTCAAAAGCTGACTTGCAGTAACCGTAAATATCTTAAAGCATTCACTAACAACAGATATTGCTTCTTCCTGTGCCACCGTATGAAACACAGTGTCAGTGACACAAATGTAGGTTTCAAATTATCCTGTAGAATAGCTTTGGGGTTCTGGAAAGGTCTACAGATTGGTGCATAAATAAAGTTTGGGCCTGCAAACACAACCCAACACAACAAGAAATGTGTGTGATTCTTAAATGTATATTTTGCTTTTGTACTTTGCAGCATGACAGAAATGGGATGCAGACTCCTGCTGTGCTCACATATCATCTTGGAAAGTCTGTGAGCTCTTCTGCAGACAGGAAAGAATGGTGATGTCTGTCTATACAGTAATGAATAGCTAGTCACTTCCATGGAAGAAAGTTAAGGGCTAACCCCGGGCTTTTCTGGGTATGTGAGTGAATATTTGCATAATAATCAGTTCTAACTTATAGCTGAGATCAGAGTGACTCGTCACTGTCTTCAGGCAGGAGGCACAATGTACACCAGGGCCTCTTCTGATATAGTTGTAACAACGGATGTGATTCACAATATCACTGTTTTTCAGCTCGTGATTAAGCCTCCCACCATTACCCAGCAGGTATGTCAGTGGATGTGTCACCCACCTGCTGGCTTTGGCCCACAGGCTAAAAAGGCTGAATTGTTCCCCAGGTGAAAACACATCTGAGGCAGACATACAGAATATTTCACCCCCATTCACCCGTGAATTTGTGCTGTGAAAGACTAATGCCCACAGTAATAAGCCAGCTCCCTGCTACAACACAGGGTTGGGTTCTTTGTCTGTTTGAGCTCAGTCCCTTAGCTGCCATTAGGGCCCTGTCCAGCCTCATAGCAGCAAGTGTGAGAGGAGCCGAGAGACGAGCTGGACGCGCAGACTCTATTGGCTTCATTACTCCCTTTTGCATGGGTGGACATTTTCCCATTTATTGTGAGATTGCTGCCAATAAATTCTTCCTGTACATTCAACATTTTAATAAGGGCTCCTTCAATTATAAAGATGGAAAATGAGCAGTTGGAGAGCAAGCCTGTGCCTCTTGTTTGTGCAGAGCGGATCGCATTGGAATGATGACAGAAAGAAATTGGTTAGAACTCAGTTTTGCTGGGGAAATGTCAGCTTTGCACTATGATAGTGACTTCATAAACAAACCGTCACATTTTTGGTTCTTCGGTTCATAAATGCTTTGGGACAAAAAATAGGGTTTGATAGTTAACGGTGAGTGGAAATTACTAATTTAGGTTACATTTTATAACACATAAATATTAGAGATGATGCTATGTTGATTAAAGTCATTTAATCAGTTGCCCAGTCAAATTTATTCTGCAGTGTCCCGGCCTCGCTCACCATTCGAAATTGTAAAAAGCTAAAGACTTGAGACAGCAACAGCTGAACCACATTGAAATAGCTTCAAACACTGGCTATTTGTGTAATCACAAACAGTAACTGATAAATGACCTATTACCTAGTACTATGTTGCACTTCCTGAATTATTTGTAAGATACAGTGGGAACTCTTAGTACATTACGTCTAGCAGGCAAATATTTAAATCGAGAATAGAAGTGAGTAATTCATAAGCAAATGTAATTATTCCTCAGCGGTATCTGCCAGGGTGAATACAGATGACTTCACATGTAAAACTAAAGATGGGCCAACAATTTACTTAAGACTCAGGCTGACTCATGTGATTTAATATGTAGGGAAATGAAGCCCAATTAAATTAAAAAAATACATTTCAAAACAGATTTACACTGACAATAGAAACAGTTATAAGAAATAGGGATCAGACCTTACAGTTATGGACCAGACTCTAGACTCTGGAAGTTGCCTTTGTTAGATAATGATAACTTACATGTCTAATGATGTGTTTACTTCACAGCACCAAAGTTTCTAACATTAGTCACATTGGTGAGAGAAACGTAGGAGAGTGATAATTTGTTTGGAAGTTAGCTTAGAGCAGAAAAGCAATTTGCTTTTTCATTTATTGAAAATTCCGGCAGCTCCTGCAGGTGCCAGTACCAGGAGCTGCTGACGCTGGTAACCAAAGTAGCTGTGGGCATCAAATGAACCACACCAGCTATCAGTCACACACATCTCACAAAGAACTTGTGCCACAAATGGAGCTTGAGTCATATCTACAGATACAGAGACAATGGTTTCGTTAGGCTATAGATGAAATAGTGAAGTCTCTTCTTGTCATCTTCCTAAAAAATATACCAAGGTATAGAATTTAACCAGGAGTTAAAGTCGGATTTGGGAGGTTGGGGAAAATAATTACTCTTTATTTTTCTTTGTGTAAGGCTGTGATCAGCTGACCTGTGCTATTTTGCCAATTGGTTTCAACAAGATAGAAGCAGATGTTACAGCAGCTGCATGGTTAATTTTCCATTGCTAGAGACAGAAGAGATAAAGCTGCTATAAAAGACAGAATTCAGTACATGTATCCAGTCAGCATTGTCGCCTTAAATATAAATTCATGTCTTTTTCTCCTGATGTAGCCTTAATAACAGAAGATGATTGTAAACTAGCTAGAATGAGTATACTTCAGTTTGTTTTACAAGATCTTTCACACAGTCATGATTCAGCAAAACATCATGTGCAGATCGAATATCTGATTACAAGCTCCAAAATGAACGAGGAGATTACATGTAAGATTTTAACGTCCAGGTTATCAAATGTCACCTTTCAAAGGTTTCTCGTATCGTCCTCTCTCCACTTTCTTTTGTTTTTCTCCATCTCTCAGTTTGGCACATTAACGTTTTAACAAACTGCACAGAAACAGTTTGAATCTGGTGATATTTCATTTTGAAAAGGTGGATTTTATTCGTTTATTCTTGGTACCATCTGTAGCTGGCTAGATGCTGAAGTACTACAAACGCAACTTTATATCTGCACCATGAACGCAATGAAGAGATAAAAAGGAAAAAGGATGTGTTGCAGGTGTAAGCGCGCAGTGGGATGTAAATTATCTTCTTATTGCTAAAAAAGTCATTCCATACAGTCACTGGAAGCAACACTGGGCTGCGGCACATGAAAAATGAACTCATTCAGTAGTAATATGCACTAATCTACCTATCAGATTTTATTACTCAATAACTCTCCATTTAACACCTGAATCTAACTCTGTTCATTACTTTGTAGGTAAAAGCTAACATAATATAAAAATTTTTTAAATGCATTGTAAATAATAAGAATTATTAAGCACAAATTTAAGAATTAAAAAAAGTTTAGCCTAGCCATAAGTTTTCATATTGAGAACTGCTTGTGATATGGCCTGAAAATAGTATTTCTTTTACCTTGAGACTAATTTTAAAGGTAGGAAACTTTCACAAACTTTCTCAGTATTATGAAGTTTTAATAGTTTTAAGAAACAGCAGCATGTAAGAGTTGACTGTGTAATTCCTGACTGAAAAACTGAAAACCATTTCCTCTCAAAACAAAAGAAAACAAATCCCGGGAAATTCGCTGCTCTACCTTTTCAGCTACTGAGGATCAGCGCCTTTATTGGTTGCTCTTTCGCGGGAAAAACATACATTTCACATAGCCAGCATATTAAGCCAGTTGATATAACCAGTCTAACAGCGCAGGTTGAGTATAGGCCAAGCACCATTTTCACACTCAAGAGATTGAATTCCTGCTGTGAATAACATGTATCATAGGGGCTCGTGTTTGTCAGTATCATAAAAGTAAGCTCTTGGTGCAAGTAAACAAGCACAGGGACCAGTTATTGATCTTTGTCATGCTCTCTGTCTCTGTTCCTCTTATGACAGAATAGGAAATTCCAAATGGAAGTGCCAATCACCATCACCGAGCTGCGACTGTGCTTTAATATTCATGTATCGTCTTGTGAAAACCAAGTGGAGTCAAATGTCAGTATTTCACAGCACAGCCACAATCCCACCTGTGATAAGCATCTAAATCATAGAACACAAACTAAAATGAAAAAGGTTTGTTATGTATGATTTCCACGGGCAGCTTATACTGTCACCCGGAGGAGAAGAGCTTGTGGCTGGAGAGACACAATAACCAGCGGCAGGAGGGAATCGGGTGAGACTTCAAAAAATGGTTGTTATCATATCAAACTAGTGTGACAGGAAATTCTGCGTGAGAGTGAGTGTTCAAACTGCAACAAAACAGAAGATTGTAAAGAATTTGCCAATTTTATCATATATGATACACAGTATTATTTAAAAAAAATAAATATAAACAATCTTTTGAAGCCACAAAGCTGAAAAAAAAATTAAGTAACTTCTGAAAACATCTGAGAACACTGCATGTGCTCAGCAAAAAGCATCCTCAAAAACGGTAAAACTTCTGCATGCAAAGAAAAAACGCAAATATAAGGTACATAAGCTAAATGGAAGCTTTCTCCTGTCGTAAACTCATTTAAGACGGATGGAGGTCAAGTGGAAAACTCTTGTGGGCTGACAAATCAAAAATTTAAATCCTTTCTAGAAATCTTCACAAACTGCATCCTCCTGGCTAAAGAGGAGGGGAACAGTCAGACTTGGTTATTTACAAGAAAACCACAAACCACATTCTGCATTTATTGCCAACCCACGGCTCTGTACTAAAGGAGTCCACAGTGGTTAAGTCCAGACCTGTCACCCCTTGAAAACATATGGAACATCGTAAAATGAAAAAATATGACAAGCAAGACCCTAAACTTCTAGTAGCTCATTTGAAACATTAGCAAAAAATTTCACTTTTAAAACTCTAGTGGCAGCCTCCTCAGTTCTCAAACACAGACTGTTGTTCGCAGAGGTGATGCAACAATGTGGTAAACATTCCCCGTGCCCCAACTTTTTGAAATGTGTTTCTGGCATCACAATGAGCAGACATTTTTACAAAAAAAACAATACAGTTTCTCATTTTCCATATTTTAAATGTTGTCTCTGTTACTTCAAATATTCATAATATTTTTAAATATAGAATATAAATCATTACAGTAGGAAATCATTGCTTGTTTGTTTGTGTTTTAGTTTTTTTTAGTTTTTTTTGTTTTAAACTCAGCATCCCAAATTTGGAAATAAGCCTGCATCTGCCGAAGAACTACATCCTCATGCTCCCCAGAGAGTCCCTCTTTTATTCTGAAGTTATTTATTTCAGTTATGTCTTATATTGAGTTACACAAACAAATAGAAAGTTCTTTTCTGTTACTTGTAGACAGGAAAATGCTTAAGAGAGCCTTTGGAGCTCCATCACATCTGGGAGAACAGGTGGCGAGAAGACGCCCTGGGGAAACTCCACTGGAGCAGACCTGGCCCGTAGGCAGCCTCAGGTACCATGGCTGTCTTGCCAAAATGACAGGAATGAAGCAATTTTACTTTCCCTGTGATCATTTCATATGTGGGTTGAGTCCAAATTTTTCTTTTTCTTCGGATGTGTCCTTCAATTAAAACTCTAAAAATAGACTATTAGAATTTTAGTATTGTCATTATCCATATATCTATCTATCTATCTATCTATCTATATCTATATGAATAAATAAATAAAGGAACACAATTAATCAGAGTATAGCAGCATATTGCCAGTTAGCCCTCTGGGACATTGATCCGGTCAGTTAAGTATTAGAGGGGGTTGTTAATCAGTTTCAGCTGTTTTCATGTTAGTTAAATTAACCACAGGTGCACAACAATGGGACAACCCCCAAACAGGAATGGTTTTACAGCTGGAAGCCACTGACATTTTATTTTAACCTCCTCGTCAGTTTTCACTTGGTTTTGCATTTGGTTTGGGTCAGTGATACGACCGGTAGCAGGAGGCGATACCCAGACCCTACAGAGGTTGTATAGCCCTGTGCTCACTGCACCATGGAGCCCAGTTGGCATTTGCCACGGAATACCAGAATTGGCAGGTCCAGTGGAAAAGTGTGCTTTTCATAGATGCAATCAGGTTCACCAAGAACCTTGTGATAGACATGAGAGGGTGTGGGGAAGAATCTTATCCTGCCTATAACATCATTCTTTATGTGTTGCACACTTAGGCAGGAACAGCATGCCCAAACTGATCCCACTGATGTTCACCGGGGGTTGAGGTCAGGACTGAAGGCCGTTCCATCCTCTCCTGTCCTCCTCTCTAAATTCTGGAGATGATCTCTGATAAACCCTGCTCTGTTGTCATTTTGGAGGATAGAGTTCGCTCCCAGACTGTGGGGATATGGGATTAGGTGCTAAGTGCTGATAGGGTGAGGAAATGATCTTCTTGTGGTGTCATCTTATTTGGAACTTGGCCTTCAATTTGGAGATGATACTAGGGCTCAGTCCAAATAATGCTGGGTTCCAGCTTTAGGCACTTTGTTACTAGCAACCTCTAATAAAACATATAATTTGTTCCCATTTCTTTATTTGAATCTACAAAAAATGATAAAGATTTTGACAGACATAAAATAGTACTTTTGCACCAACAAAGAGATTTCCAAAGAGCTATTAGCTGAAAACTAATATAACTCAGCATGGTGTACAGTGTGTCGTTAGAAAAAATTACTGGACAAGCAGAGAACAAAAGAAAAGAAGGCCAGGCCTCAAAAACTATCCTCAGCAAACGAACAGTCCACCGTGAGACTAAACCTATTCGGGTTAGTTTGGTCCGTCACATCTAATTTGTGTCACCAGTAATACATCGGGGGGTTTTTTATGCAAAGTAATTTTTAGGGTACAAACTGATTTATTTTATCACTGCATGAAGAAATAAAAAGCAATGGCTTCCTGAATGTTATGGAGGAACATAACTAATATACTTTGGGTTACCGTATAAAAGTTGGAATCAAAGTTACTTTAAAGTTCTGGTATTGTTACAGTCAAGTGCCATTTTTCACAATAAATCTTTCTATATAATAAAAAAAAATATTACGGTAAAGATGCTCTCTAATTCAACTTTTAAGTAAATGTTAGTTTATCAGTAAAAGTTAACTATTTGAATAACAGAGAAAATGCCATCTGCTTCTATAGCATTACTTAAGGCTGCACGTACCAGTACTTGCTCCCACTTGTTTCACGCATGGTTACATTTGAGTCAACGAACTTAAAAATTACAACTCCAGCACATCTTAGCTTTGTGAGGGCTCATGTTTCACCGACAGTTCCCTCAGCTACTTTACACCCAGATAAAGCCAAGAACAGGTTGTATTCCAGCACTTTTCACTGCTCTGACTGCAGCCTTGACAGTAATTGTGTAGTCTGTTGGAAAGGGTGTAAAACTGGGTCCTCTCTTCGACGTGGAAGTAATTTTATCCCTGCAAAGGTAAAATGATAAAAATTCCGGGCAAGTGCTATTTTTTGTCTTGAAACTGGTCAGCCTCGAAGAGAATAAATTATACCTCATGTGCATCCTGCATCAGACCTCAAACTCCATTCAGCACTTATGAATATCTGCGGCTCCACCCCTCACCGATTTATGGAGTATCATGTACACACAGAAAGCAACAATGCTGCTTCTCTTGTAAACTGAATTTCATGTTTGGGTTTTGTAAAAATACAGTGTTTATAGTTTTGTTGTAGTATTGCTACAAAATTGAAAGAAAATTACAACGTAGGTAGACTATTTCTCTGAACTGAGTAGTAATTTTGTGTACCAGGAGTTCAACGGTGGCAATCAAAGACTGTTGCTCTCCCTTTACTGTAATCATATTTCTCTGGGAGCATTCAGTCTGTTGTGAACTGTTTCACAATGCCTTATTGCAGTTTCCAGTGAACCATTTTGGTGGTGTGCTGCTTGCTTGAGTGCCACCAGCAGATTGAAGTTTTTCATCAAACATGAGGTGTCAGTATCTGGACTACGACCCCTCTTGGAAGTAGATAATGCAGTTCAGTGTTTAGAGGTGTAGCTAGAGTTGAACGTATTATATGATGGCCAAAATCATCCATCCATCCATCCTCTGCCATTTATCTGGGTCAAGTTCCCAAGCAGAGATGCCAAAGCCTCAGCTGCTTCATTGCCCAAGGAAGTCAACATAACCACATCATCCACCGAAAAACGATGAAATTCTACGGCCCTCGGCTGTGCCTAGTAATCAAATAACTGTGACAAAGGGCTACCCTGGTGGAGTCCAACAGTTGTACACCTTAGACTGTTGTAGAGGGAATGATGAGAAGCGTGATCCCTTTCAAATTGGAACACACTCTCAGGTCTCCCTTCTTGAAAAGGGGTACCACCACCACCCCAGCCTGCCAGTCCAGGGGCACTGTCCCTGTCTTGTAGAGGCATGTCAACTACAACAACCACAACATCCAGAGCCTTGAGAAACTCAGGGTGAGTCTCTTCCCCTCCAGTAGCCTTGCCACTCAGCTTCTGATTAATTTGATATCCTAATCTTGATGACCTCCCCCAGTGATTGGCAAATCACCCCTTCATGTCTGGACTTTGTGTCAGTTAGATTTAGGAGCTCGTTAAAGTATTCCTTTTACTACCCAACTAGTTGAAGACAGCAGAGTCCCTCAGATCTCACTATATACAGTGTGGGAAGGACGCCTCTTCCCCCTCCTGAGTTGTGCGATGGTTTGCCAGAATTATTTTGAGGCCAACTAAAGGGTTGCTTCATGACTTCACTTATCTCCTGCACTTAGGATTTTGCCTTGGCTACTGAAAGAGCAGTGCCTGCCTGCTGGTACCTCTTAGCCACATCTGGAGTTTTGGAAACTAACCATGCTCAATAGAACTCCTTCAGCTTGATGGCTCCCTTCACCTCTGGTGTTCACCATGTGGTTGGGGGATTACCACCACAACATGCACCAACCACCATGTTTCCACCACTTTACACAGCTGCCTCAGCAATGGAGGCAAAGAACATGGTCAACTCGGACTCAGTGTGTTTCCAGCTTCCCCAATATTGCTTCTGTCAGAAATTCCCAGGACCCCCTCACTGTCCGTTTGGGTTCACCAGGCCTATCCAGCCTTCTCCCCCACCACCTAATCTAACTTAGCAGCAGGTGGTGATCAGCTAATATCTCTGCTTCCCTCTTCACCTGAGTGTCCAGAACATACCACAGTAGATCTGACGATACTATTAGGAATTCGATCATTGACCTTTGGCCTATGGTGCCCCGTGCGGAAATCCTTATAACCCAACAAAGTGTTAGTGATGCACACACTGTGGATAACACAGAAGTCGGACTACAAAACACCATTCAGGTTCAGGCTGGGCAGACCATTCCTCCCAATGGCCAACCAGCTCCTGTAGGTTTAGTCTGTAGGTGGCCCCATACTTTTGACCATATAGTGCATATTTACACAGCGTGCTCACTTGCTAACTGAAATATCTCATATCAAACAGATCTATACAAATACAGGACTTCCAGACAATTAAAATTTTAAAAATTCAATTCTACGCTAAACTGCAGCTGAATAACATTAAACTGGATTTGAATTCTGTTTGTAGTAGGCTGTGGATCATTTATGTGCATACTATACATATTAAATCTTCTGAAAAGGATAGATAACAGTTTCCCAAAAATACACAGATGATTAGCTTACAGAGCAGATGATACAACAGTTCCACAAAAACGAATCTCCTTTTGCTGACCTCATTTTGTATTGATTTTTATCTTCATTAAAACAAAAGTGAGAAAACAAACATCGTGCGCAGATTATAAGGGTGGCTGTATCTAGAGCTCCCAGACTGGCACAGTGCTTATCATGTGAACACACGGTCGGAGAGGAGATCTGCACTTAACATCAAAGCTGATCAGATATTATAACTTCATGTCAGGCATTTTACTGCTATTGTACTTAGACTTATTATTACCTACTGTGCCTTTGAAGGTTGCCTGTAGTATTCGGTCTTTGATACAATATGTTCTGTCTCTCACATGCTGTAAAGTGAAGTAAACCTCAGAGTGAAATATTAACCTTTTTTCCCTTTTGTGTTTTTCTAGCTTGGGGTACATTTTGTATTAGAGCCAGATACAATGAAATTCATCATCTGTTCACAATAAAAGCCCTCTTCTCAAAACATTCATCTCAAAATAAGTAAGAAAATGGATTGTCACATGAATTATAGACTTTAGGTGCAATAAAACATAATTTCCTTCTACACCCACCTTGTCATAATCAACTACAAGACATCAAGTTCTGGTGTTGGAAACGATGATTATAATCTCAAAATAATCATCTTTCTTTGTCATCAGGACAATGCAATGTGTTTCCAGCAGTGTAAAGAGAATATTATTCGAGGTTAGGATTAGAGACACGCGATTAAGCTTGTCATGCTACATGCTGCTGGGATCTTGTATATGATCATTTTTGCTCCTGCTGATGCTTTCATTTTGCAGTGGCACTACCATTACCGACATAATTGCATCTTCAAACCGCCCAGAGATGCGTCCTTGTTGCAAAATCCATTAGCACACCACAACACTCTGCCCCTGGGACGAGGGCTGGGGTTTCCAGCAAGGCTTGATATCACTCCCGGAGAGTGAATAAAACATGGACACTTTCCTCCTCTTCGCCTGCTCTTCATTGATTGTCTTGGCGAGACGAAGAAAAGAATGGAAGAGTAAACTGAAAAACGTCAACACCTTGTGTGTCTTTGAATGCAAAAACTTCTGCAAACACAGTTTTTGAAATGTGTTTGCCAAAGAAGTTAGTGGAAAGAGTTTGATATAAGAGCAACAACCTGGAGATGCTCCTCTTTATTAAAAAATAATTTTTTGATTCTTTACCGTATATTTTTTCTTTCAGTTATGTGAAAATCAAACAACCTGTTTCAATGCAACGTGAAGAGCGTTTCTCTATTTTCTTATGTGGGTCCCCGGAGAAAGCCACTGCCTGCTTTCTTGCCTCAAGTATTTTCCAGCTTCATCCCACACTGCCCTATATTGTGTGTTATGTAATACTTACACACAACCTGAGGGCATCGGTTCTTCCAGTGGCAGGGGAAATCTCATAAACAACCACTCTCATTTTTGTTTTGAATTAGGCTTGATATTAACTTCTTTACACATGGTCTCAAACTTGAGACATAAGAGTCAAAACTTTATAAAATGAGAAATGAGCTCTGGAATATTGCAAGTGCATAATATATGAATCTCCAATAAGACAATATATAATTCACAAAGCACGTCATAAACCTTGCAGGAAATTAAAGTGGCCCTTTCTTGCAATTACTGCAACTGAGGCAATTAAAGAGTTTAAAGTCCTCTGTGTAGGCTCAGTCATTACAAAGTTTACACTGAATTTAACATCTCAAAGAAAACCAGCAGCAGCCTGTAAGCAAGCTAGGCTAGCTGCAAAACACTCAGGAACTCAGAGGAATTTTGCAAGAAGCATTCACTGCATAAAAGTGGGTTTTCTGTCAGTAAGTTGCACTGGTGTGGGAGCGCTGGTTCACAACTGTTAACTAGAATTTATAATGTAAAATGGAACATGTGGCAACTGAGAAGCTTGGGGGTTAACTTCCCAGCCTGTAAGCCTAGAGGTGATATTCACATGTAAATGAAAATGCTGTGAGCTATACAAATGCACTTCGAGATAATAGGGGGCGCCACTGCTCCAAGTTTCTTAAAGAGGACGCTCAGACGTGAAACAAATGTTTTTTCTTGTAACACTTATGCTTATTGTGCTTATTGTACACAACATGAATGTTAATATTCTTCTTCTTATTGTTGTTATTAAGATCTCATTTCATCCTGCATGCTTGGCTGTGGCTAATAGGTTGGCAGGTTCTATGTGATTTACAATAGAAACAATGCATAATGAATATTTATATTTTTAGCCATGTTGAGCTCTAGAGCTCTCTCTGCTGCTGTCTATAGGTCACTCTAATTTTACTTTTGGCTTTTAGGACTCCCCTTCTCTCTTTCTTCACTGTGTTTACTTCCTACGACAGTTGGACTCATCTTCTTTTTTTCTTTTCCAGCATCAACCATTTTCAGCTACCTTGGGAAAGCGACCAATACCTCCTGGAGAAAACAAAAATGCTCTGCTCTTCCTGTCCCTCCTGCTACCCAAGCTTAATTTTCCTGGGAGATTTTCTAGCATGAGGAAGACAGAGGAGTTGCATGGTGAAAGAAAAGCTTATAGGCAACCAATCTAAAGTTAAATCATGAAAGTTTTTGTTTGCCCTTTTAAGGTATAAAAAGAAAAAAAAAAAATCCATAAACACAGACAACCATCCATACTCACACTCATACCTACAGTCAATTTCAAATCATTACTTAACCAAGCCCCATGCATTTCTTTGGACTGTGGGAAGAAGCTGGAGTACCCACAGATATTATGCAAACTCTTCACAGGAAGGTCCCAGACTGGATTTGAACCCACTGTCAGGCAACAGTGCTAACCACCATGCCACCCTACGCACGACTGATGTGATCACATACTGTGTGATAATTGCAGCATGAGTGATCGGGGGAGGAGTATTTTACAGTATGCCGTGCACATTATTTAGATGTGTAAACTACAGGGAAAATAGAGGGCACTAGAACATAAGATGAGCACAGGAGCAGAGTTGTACTATTGTGTTAAATGTTCAGCTTGATTTCAAAGAAATCTGAAGAAGAATGCAAAGATGATTAATAGCATAATACAACACTGTTGCATGTTGTAATTTAAAGTTTGAACATGTGAACTTGACTGTGATGGTGTGATTGGGCACTGGTGGGCCTCTGTGATGATTCAAGTATCAGCAATTAGGCTACTATGCACCCATCTTCACCACTCGTCTGGCAAATGTAATTAACTTAGTTTCCTCTTGTCTACGTACACTTGCTGCATCAAAGAAAAAATGCTCCTTGTTGGGATTATGCTGTTTGCAACATGACACATTATTTCCACAACTGTGCACAATGAATTTAGAGTGTCGTGAAGCAACATGCATCAATATACTGAAATGCATTTACAATTCCTAGCTCCCTGTGGTCCACCACACTCTCACATCCATATAGAATTTGACATACAAGCAATTTACTCTTGGTGCTGTGATTTGTCGCTTTTTAAATAAGGGTTTGGTGGAAGACAAAAAGCGGTAGCTACTACAAGAGCTTAAGGGGACAGAGTTTGAAAATTTCTATTGGCAGTTCCATTCACACAAATGACTGCTAAATTTTTTTTTTTTTAAAAACACACTGTTTTCACTAAAAGCCTTTTATTATTACCTAAAAATGTCTTGCAAGTTGTTACAGAGATGACACAGTGACAACGGCACAGCGAGACAATGCAATTAGCTGAACTTGTTACAGGATTTGCTAATGACAGCAAAAGCCCAGCTCTTCCTAGAATAATTAAACAATTCTAAGAGTGTCCATATGGCCTCTTGGCTGCAAAGTTGCCGAACAGACACACACTCAGATGTGCACACACACTGTAAAACTGGTAGCTCCGTCTGCCTTGCTGGGAGTACCCACCACTCCAGTAACAGCTGTTCAATGGTGTCCCTTGTGGCTCTCTGCCAAACAAAATGTGCGTGGCAAGCCACAACCACAAAATGCTACCTTGCACAGTGAGGCGTGTTTGGCACAAATGAGTAAATAAATGAAATGAAGAAGTGTATTCAACACTTAATTTGCCTCCCAAGAGCATGGCTCTTAAGACATTAAATGAAAAAACGTTAAAAGACAAAAGGAACAAGAAAAAGAATATTGAAAGCAGCTTTTGGTTGAAAAGATGGAACTCTTACTGTAAACAGGTTAAAAAAACCCCAAAGGATTAGAAGAAAATGAGTTGCTTGCATGACGGCATAAATCAGTGGGAGGCATTCTAATGGAAAGTTGGGCCCTCTACTGAGAACCTTATCAATCACAGAGATAGATCTGCCACCGTATTGACTATGCACCAAACAAACAATATCTAGGATGAGGTCTAAGTGCTATTCCCAAAACAGGCCACACTGTAGATCATTCCTCTGTCAACGTCTCTTGGGAGCATGTTGAATTACTGAGAAAGTGTATGTGTGTGAGTGCAGACCATGGTTACTTTGAAAGGAACCGAGATCATCGTTCCTTTGCTGCAAACATCACCACAGGCTGCATTTATTGTAAAATATCAGACTGCAACAATCTTTTAAGAGAGGCCAGTTTTACAAAACTATGCAAACTGTGTGGGAGTCTGTTTGGAATGTATGCTAATGACATTTGTATAATGCAAAAGTGTTCCTATTATGACTACTGGCTCAGGCTCAGACCTTAGCAAAATGTATGAAATGAATGTGACTGTGTTGTGTTAGTGAGTCATACATTTGGCTCCCTAGTATTTCTATGATATATATTCCTGTGACTGATTTATATAACCCAATTCATTAAGTTGTAATACCTCTCCATGCAAATACTGTTTATTTATAATTTGAAAAGAGGTGAAAGATAGGAAAGGAAAACGTGGAACAGGTTTATAAAAATAACATTTTAAAATTTAAATTTCTCACCTACTAAGACTTTTCTACTTAGTCTACTTTATCGTTCTTCCATACTGAGTGTCAGGGTTTCGAGTGCGGGACTCAATTGCAGGACTCACCCTGGGTAAAAGTCAAAAGGTGGTTTATTTACAATCGTGACACTGGGTGGAATATATATACATATATACAGTGCAGGGAGAGAAACAGGGGTCCAGGGCAGCAAGGGAAAGGTCGGGGTAGGGAAGGTCCAAACTCCCCTTCGCACAGCCAGTGACTCACAACAATCCATAATCCAATCCTGTCAAAGTTCGCTCACGCTCACGCTCATTCACTTAGGGTCCACGTGGAAGGGAAACAGGTGAGGGTCCAAGGAAGTCTGTACACAATAAGAGAAGTTGACGTTAGCAAAGAGCACTAGGAAAACACGAGGAAATCACTAGGCGAGCTGGGTTACACTGACGAAGGTTAGTACAACAATCCAGCGAAAAATCAGACTCCACTGGGGCCTTAAGTAGCGCCAGAGTTACCATCAGCGATGGATGGCAGGTGAGTAGATCTGCACAGGTGAGTACTGAGGCGGGGCCCGGAGCCAGACTCCGCCCTAGCGGTGAGGAGCGAAGGAAAACAACAACAACAAAACAACCCAGAAAAAACTTGAGAACATGACACTGAGACTCTAAACTAGGTTTATCAAACCACATTCTTCTGAAGTTGAACACCCCATGTCAGCTATATAATAAGATTTTCTATATAACTTCTATACGCATTGTACTGTTCTGTTTGTGCAGCCCCATCATTGATTTGATGGATTTTCTTCCCTGTTTGCCTTTCCAGCCCAATTATAACCTCAACATCAAAGCTAAGGTTTTAGCCATCTATGTCATGGTCCTTGTTTGATCCTTGCTTTCTAGTTTGAAGTTAGTTCTTAGTTTATATATTGTAGTCTGAGTTCCTGTTAACATTTTCAGTTTTAGATTCCTGTTTTGTTTTCTTTATATTCTACAGTATTTGATTCCTTGTAATATCACAGAGTCCAAATTCTGTTTACTGTATGTCTGTTCTAGCGATGAGTTTTATTTTTCTGTGTTTTGCTGGTATTTTGCTTCATTTCTAGTACCGGTAGTAGTAATAGCCTCCCCAGTGTTTCTCTTCATGCCTCCCTTTGTCTCATACTGTGAGACAGAGGGAGGCAGTGGTGCCTTTCATTTCCTTCTCTTTTTAGTGATGAAGCTTATGCGTACGTTCAATAAGGAAGATCTGTAATCACTCATCTGTCTGCTTTCCCAGGTGTTTGGCTGCTAGTCTATTTATTACATCACTTCCACTTTCTCACGCAGTAAAACTCAGTGTCGGCATCATAGCTGTAGTCCGATCATCTTTCTGTGTGCCCTCTTCAAACCAATCAGCCTCATGCAAGTGACGCCATTTGAGCCTTCATTGTATCGTCAGCCCCACCATCCTCTAGATTACGGGGCTGCTGTCTAAATTCCTATAACTGCTGGGATTTCATTCTGTTGTGTTGGGCCATTGGAGTCTAATTGCCAAATAGCATAACTTAGTTTTGTATTTCAATAAGTCATGTTGAATTCCTTCTAATGATCTCTCCTTACTGAACTTGTGTTTTTGCCTCCTATTTGTTTTTTTCTCTTTTACTTTGATGGTTTGTTTTCATTTCTTTCTTGTGTCAGTTTTAAGTCCTGCCTGTATTTTCAGGGTTTTTTTTTTTTTTTCACTTGTCCTTAATTGTGTTCACCCTCCTGTCTCTCCCAATTGTAATAAATAATCAGTCTTCTGTAATATTACCCTTTGTATCTGTTGAGTTTGTGAATGCGTCCTCACGCTAACCCATCTTTTGGTTATATTCTCTGACTCCTTGAGGCAACACAGTGATCTGTAGTGAGAGCAGAGAGCAGGTAGTAGGCAGAAGAGAGCCTGGAGAGGTGGTCCATTTAAAACTGGGCCGAAATGTTGGAGCCCAAAGAAAACACAGGCACAAGCAGTAACACACAGAGTGACTAAACTGTGAGAAGCATGGGAAGCATGATGTGGACTAAAAAACAGGTCATCCAGAAAGATGACCTGTTTTCAGAGACGAAGCCATTTGCCCCGCAAAGCATGACACTGCTTAATTTAGTGATTACAGTCCAGTGGAAGACGAAGAATTGTAATCAAATTCTGGTTAATTATTCTAAAAATAACTAATTTTAACTTACCTATATGCAATTACATAACAGGACTTGTATGGGGCTTGTGTTCTCCATCTTTGTGCATTGTAATTTCCAGGTTTTCATGAAGTACAATGCAAACACTGCATGATGTGTGTCAACTTCCTTACTTAGCATAATTGTGCACTATCAGAATTAAAACTCTATTCCAGACAGGGTCAAATGATAAGGTAATAATGTAGGATGGATGAGAGCCCTCCTTCTGATCTGGGCTCAAGTGACAGTCAGGTACACCACCCTCAGACACCATGACATTGTTCTCCTTCAGAGCTGTCTGATATCCAACTTGTGATCCTGTAGCTGAATTTTTGTGTTTTACATTTTTCGTGTACCCATTTCCTCTCAGCCTCCATTGTCAACTTTTGCCACAGTTAGCAGTTTTTTGTACTTCCCAGAATTGCTTTTAACAGCTTTCAACTAAAGGGTTCCCGGTGCTGTAAACATGTAGGTGGAGAGAGTGATAGCAGTACTGCAGCAAGTTGGAGCAAAACAGACAGAGAGAGAGAGATGCAAAAAGAGAACAATGGCATGAAATTGTACTGCTGTTCAATAGTAGCACAAAAGTGTGCCTCTAGAATGAAACCTTTCCTGCTGGGCTCAGGTCAGTAGGGTCAAAGGAGACCCAGACCTGACATCCCAACAGACAAAGCCTGTGTCTCCATATGCTGTTTTCCATTAATTGTATTCTCTGATGATGGGATCACCTTTGTTGCAAGGTCCACATCCTTATAGAAATTATAATCTTTATGGCTCAGGTTAAATTGGATCAATTTTGACTTTTGACAGTGGCAAAAACAACTAAATGTGCTTTATTTTAGCTGAAGATCAGACAATTCACCCAAAATACAGAAAGTGAAAAAAAATCCCTGATTGTGCTTCAAATGGTGATCCATTGAGACTGCGCTGTTTCAATTTTGATCCATATTGTATGTATTAAAATGGATTTTACATCCACCAGTGGGGGTCAGAATGGTTTTAGGCAATCTTACAACTCTGTATTTTGTAGCTGATCAGCAGTGACAGAGTTCAAAGGGGATTTTGACACTTGTATGAGATCTGCCTGGGTTCCCACCACATATGGCCATGTTCCCAGTGAGACAGACGTGTTGGTCTTTGAAGTGTCATGGGTAAATCTCCAAAAGAGAGAGTAAAACAGTGTGTGGTTCTAATAGCAGTAATCATTGTTTCGAGAGATGCATTTCAACTACATGTATAAAGGTAACTGTGCCTTTTGCCTTGCTCTAGGTTTGCTACACCACCATCTGTGCTACGATGTTTAGCTGAAGAGCCGTCAGGGAAATTCGGATGACTCTCGGCTCCTTACCTTGGAACATGTCCCGGTGGTGTGGCAGTGAAAGTGGATGTGTTCCTGCTACCCTGTGCATCTGACCTCCTCATGTTGCCACTTGTTGACTCATGCCTTTACTAATTTATTTATTATTTATTATTAATTTATGTTAGGTTTTAATACATAAAATAGGGCATGGTATTATGTGATAGCAAATGTTGTTGTTTTTTTCTCCTCAAGCGAGTGGTATAACAAAAAAACCCATTTATTAAGGATAACTCGCACATTTAATCATTTAAGATAAGCTAATTTCACATTTGACATATTTAAAGTTTGGTAAAAAAACACTTGTGGAGATTCTTGAGATTAAAACAGAAAGTGTTTAATCAAGTGTTAAAAATGCTTTAACTGCTTTGTTGACAGTGTGAAAACATGTAAAATAACATGGAAACACAAAAGACCTGTGAGCAAAAATGCAATTGTTTCAGTGATGGATGCCAGCAAGAGCCCTATACCCAGCTGCAGCCAATCAGTGGATCTCACACACTTTGCTGGATACTGTCAGCGGGTCATGAGGTTAATGATTTTGTGCTTTGTCAAATCAGATTTATTATCGGAGCATGGATTAATTTGTCAGTATTGTGCGGTCCATTAAGACACCACCAAGCAAAGCCTTAATTAGAGGAACGTAATTGCAGTGATTACCACCCTCCTCTTGAGGCATTGCAAATGGGTGGAGGAAAAGAAATCGCCACCAACTTTTGGGAGTGACACAAATTAAGCATGGCGCTTGGAGAAGTCGTACACTGCGACTGCATGTTGAGCCTTGCACTCTTCGTGCTTCCTCCAAGATGTGATTTCCTTAATCTCTTTGGACAGCCTGAACAAAATTACTGAGTGATTGCTCAAGTGTTGTTCACACAGATAATGTTCTGTGTGGGAAAATCGCAACAAATTAAATTATTCCTACTGAGGGAGTATTGTTTTAGAGGGCTGGAAGCGCATGAAGTCGCAATCTCATGGAAGAACACAAAAACAACCCAAAAACAAAGTTAGCTCTGTAGGCAGCACAAGTGCTTGTTTGTCTGTGACACTGATATGCATATGCAATCAGATGAAAGACTGGAAGGCTGCTTTTGGACTGGAGGGCAGAACTGAGATAGAGCAGCCAGAAGCACATTACCTTATCTCAACCTCTGCTCAGTGCTTTCTTTCTATGTGCTGTTCCCCAATGGTAATGTTTCCCTGCACCACCATTCTGCAGGTGAAGCTGAAAACACAAGCTGTTGTGTGGCTGTTAGGCTGGTTTACACCGTCTCAGTCTGCATTAAAATACTTTTGTATTTATATAGCTGCAGTCAAACTGAATTTGAATCCTAAAGCCAGAGAGGTTTATGCTTCAGCAGGGAGTCTATTAAGTTGAATTACATCCTGTCTCAGTGGTAGTTGATGCACCTTAATCAGAACTGGATCTCTGAAGCTTGAGAGGATTTAATGACGTATAAATGTAATTTGCAATTTTTCCCCCCCAAATCTAACGTCATATAAATACTTGCTATATGTGCTATATATGTGGCTGCATCTGATGGTTGCCGTAATGTTTTGAGCACCAAAAATCCTGTATCAAATTAAAGCTCAGCTTTAATGGGCTCCTCGGTTCATAAATGCTTGCAGTGTTGCAAAAGAAGCAATGGTGCAACACACCAGTAAACACACTGATGTCCAAAAAAAAGAAGGAAAAGGTGTTACAGATACAAATTTTAAACTGAATATATATATTTTTTAATTATTTTGATGTATTTTATTTGTACATTTTTCAATTAAATGATAAAAAATCCTTGCATGTCTATAATTGCACCTGAGAAGTGGTTTCCAAAAACAAATAGTAAATTTTGTAAAAACATATTTCATGTTGACATAAATTGCAAAGGTTTTAATAGTGTAAATAAAGCAAAATTAGCATCTTAAAATGCGCAGAAATCTTGGGTTTTTCACCGATGGTTTTGTGTGTGTTTGTGTGTTCTTAACAAGTGATATTTGTCACAATTTATCATATGAGATCAAACTAATTTAATGCGAGCACTATTATATATAATATGGACTGTAATTTATGAATCTGTGTGAAAGCAACATTTAGCTGTAATTAAACAGGCTTATTTGTAGATGGCAGGCCAGTGTGCTTGGCATCCCATGAGATAACTGGAGATGGATGTGTGTGGGTGGTGCAGGGTAGATGAAGCACAGGGAGGTCAGGTTTATCTTCACTGAAAACATGGCAGTTACATTTAATTGACAGGGTGCGTGTTAGAGTGCAGACTTACTGTTGCCTTCCCTCCAGATTTGCTGTCTATTTGTGTTTTTACTTGTTTGCTTTCTATCACTGTGAAAAAGGAATTTTAGTTTTTGAACTTTGGTGTGATGACACGAGGTCATTTGGAGATTCTCAACAGCTTTAAATGGTTAAGGTCTATGACTAGTGATTCCTTTTAGTGCTTTCTGTCCACTGTGTAGTTCTGCAGAGATCCACTGAAAATTTTGTATTTTTTTCTTAATATCTTATATCTTGTGTTCCACTAGAACAGACACCAACAGCATAAAGGTAATGGAAATTTTACTACATTGCTACAGGGATCAGTTTATCATATTGACAGCTGGTGTCAGTCAAGTGTGTGACACTGTAAGAGACTGAAAAAATAACAGAAGAAGACTAAACATCATTAAGTGAACAACAGAAGTTTAACGCAACATAAACATGGTTGCACATTTATCAGAGATCCCTCTGATATTAAGCCTTACATACTGTTCACATTTCATATCGTCACGATATGGCTCAGCTCAATTTGACCTGGATAATTTATAGGTTTATAGGTTTTACATCAATCTTTTTCAGAGAAAACATCCATTTTCACACAATATCATGTCTTGTTTTGCCTGGTTGGTGAATTGGTGGGATTCCCTTTATATAACAGTGTATAACCAATAAATACTGTCCTCACTGCTATATCATATTAAAAATTCAAAGCAATTACAATTTATATGTATCGACAGTAATTAATAATAATAATGTAAGGGTTGCAGAATACAGTAATCATCTGATGGAAACCATTTTTGTCATTCATTTCGATCTGTTCGTGCCCATATGATGAATCTAGGTTTTGGGTTCCACAAACTCTAAGGGGCAAAATATTTTAGCTCCTTAGCTGGTAAGTGCTCCACATTGTTGCTTAGTTTCACCATTTAGTGCTGAGTAAGTAGTCTTCAAAGTTTTCCTCCCCTTTTCTGCTGAAAATATTTGTAACTACAGCACAGCGAACTACTGCTAAAGTACACTGTCAGACTGTTAAACCAAAAGAAACTATTGAAAGAGAGCTACAGTGTTTCTTTTGCTGAGATAGAAAGTGTGTGTCTCAAAACTGCTCCATGCCTGAGTAGAAAGAAAACTTTCTTACTTTGTGTCTAAGTAGTTCATAGATGGCTTATCTATCTGGAGAAGTCACTGTGGTTTGGCAGAGTGAATGGCAGAGCACACAAGATCAAAACTGTTGTCTGTGGCTGACGATTAGCTGCCGCCAACCCTAATTGTAATATAGCAATTTGTCCTTGTCAAAGTATTTATTTATCATCATGAAATCTTCTTTGGACACTGTCAAAACTAGATGCCCTTGATATGTCCATGTAATTGTTAAAACCCACAACCATCACAGGTTTCTCTTCAACACAAATTGTCTCAGTTCCTTTTGCCCCACACCAGCCAACATGTATGCCAACATTATGTAAGCAATACAAGTTGGGGTGGTAGGACATCCGAGAGTCACACACATGCTTTAACAGATTTATGCTTTAAAATGAAGAACACCTTCAACAACCTTATAAAAAACATAAAATATGGAGGCCACACTCATAAATCAAGGAAAAAATACAAAATCATAATCTAACATGTTACTGCAACATGTCTGATTGTATGCATATATCACCTCTTATTATAAAAAAATAAAAATCAATGTGCATTTCATTGCAAAAAATAAAAATGCAGCATTGATACATTTTTTTTAAGGACCATTGGGGGTCACGGCTCTGCAGCTTTGCTGAACTAACACCATGATCGATTTCTGGTTTACTGATAAAAAACAGAAATTTCTTACAAAGCAATTTTATGCATATAAGACTGGTGAGAGTAAGACAACTGGAAAAAAGGGTTAAAAACAATCAAACACAAGAAACTGAAGAAGAAGAAGTACATGCTTTATAATGTTTGTAGTATAATTACTAAACCAAGTGGGGTTGTAAAACTAATTTAAGCCTGTGTTTAAAATATATTGATTTTGCATGATGTTTTAGATATAAGATTTTAGAACCAGCCTACCAAGAAGAATATTACATCAAAGTTTTGATGATATAAATGTTTCTTTCTGCTGTGCATCGACCCTGTGTCACAGGCCCAGCAAGCATCTGACACAACCTTTGTTTTGACTTCTGCTGTTTCTTTCAGCTAACACGGAGAGATACCCTGATGTGTGTTCTGTCAGCTTGTGCTCGTGTCCGCCTGGGAAAGACCAAACGGTAATCTACAAAAGCACTGTGGTGAACTGTCAGGGTTGAAGCTTGTCCTGTTATCCTCCCCTCTGTATCAAAAAACTGTGCTTTTCTCTTTGATGTACCGGCACCTCAGTGCTGCTGGGTATGATGCCCCCAGCTTTTCTTTGCATTCATCCCCTGTCAGTCCAACTGACATCAGTCAAGAGTCTGCATAAATGAATCCTCTCCAGTCTGCATGAAACGGTTTTGTCACTCAGGAAGAACACTCAGCACTACAAACATAACGCTGAAAAACAGAGGTCAGATGTTGAGGTTGGTGTTTTGGACATATGTGTACAGGATGACAAGAATAGCTCAAGGTGTTTTTATGGTTTGTAGAGTGCTAGGACAACTTTTCATCCAGCTTGAACTTGCGTTTCTTATTCCCAGAATATATCAATTTCTTGCTCATTGAGTTTACTGCGGAGGTTGAAGGTGAGATCAGTGTTGTTTGATGAGAAAGAAATACATAGGAAAGGTTAGATTTTTAAAGGTTAGACTCTAATAACATCATTTTTTCTTAAGACTTAAATGACTTGTTATGAAGAGCACCATTAAACACATTTTTATCTAAGTAAAGTGAATGTTTTAGCAAGAATACAAAATGTAATATCAGAAAACGTTAAAAAAGGATTAGAGAGGATTTGTAACTGGAAGGCAGATTTTTGTAAGAAGAGTAAAAAATATTAGGAATAAGGAGCGTTCCGATATGGCCCTTCATCTTTGTCACAGAGAAGGCTTTCGGTACTGTTGAATGTCCCCACCTTTTCACTGTGTTGAAAAGGTTTATAGCTGGAAAAACACTTCAAAAAATTGGCTCTTCTTATTTATAGAAAGCAAAGAGCAGCAAGCTTTGACAACCATATTTCACAGCCAATTATTATTAATTGGGGACTGTGTGTTGGTAAATGTTTCTTCTTAAAAGTGGGTGAGTGGGTTGTTGGTTTGCACTACAACCCTCCATATTCTGACATTTTCTCTAACACTATTACAGCAAGTATGACATCAATGACATATGTATCACAGTATTATTGTCCAGGATGATTTCAAGCACAGAAAACTGTTCACAAGAGGCTGTTTGTGTGATTTTCTGTTTTATGATCAACAGAAAGCTTGTATTCTATCACTTGGTTGCCTACTAGTAATGCTTCTTATCAGATATAGGTTAAAACCAACAGATGACACGGGTATATCAGCTTAAAAATGGCCGTTCTTTCACTGAGCTTGAGCAAAAATGAGAAGATCAAAATCAACTTCCAGTAAAAAAAAAAAAATGCTATCATAAGCGGTGCGTGTTAAGATTTCTATTTATCTTACTATTATTAGCTGAGGACACATACATCTCAATCCCGGACCGTCAGTGAGGCAACCTCAATTTGATGCGGATGCTTGGAGTGCAGCAGGTGGGTGATCTGGTCTCCCAGGGTGGGTGCGGAGCTGCAGAGGCAAAGGCACCCGTGGTGTGATTGATGTGTTTGGAGAGGAGCCGCAGCACCTGTTTGAAAGACATGATCTGAGCCAGGATCAAGAGGCATTTTCTGGTAATGATCTCCAAAAGACACTTCGATTTTTATTCACGTACAAGTGCAGTGAAATAGAAATGAACATTCCCCTTGAATATAGCTCTAAATGTATTTTTTTCTAGTATAGGATGAGTTTTAATATCGCTGTTCTGTATAGTTACAAGATGTAATGAAAGGGTTGAATCGTTGCAAAGAGCAAGATTTTATGATGTCCATATTATTAACTGGTTGGATCAAGCTAATAAGCACAAAATGAAAACTATTATGTCAAAATTCAAAAACTATAACAGCAAAATTTGAACTTGTCCTTGGACATAGTATGAATTGGAATCACCTTTGATAACTGGCTAAATATACCAAGAGTTATGAAATGTAAACAAATTTACCAAGGTTAAATACTGACATATGTAAATTCTATGTAAAAACAAGACTTGGCTCTAAAAACAGTGTTTTCAGGTAATGTAATACAGATTATGTGATCTTTGAAAATAGAGAAATAAAGTAGGAATTGTGCAAAGCAAAAGTCTCAACTTACACTCGACTTGAAGACAAATCCAAATTTCACATTGTTTCCATTTAGAAACACTCAAAAATTTAAATTAATAAATAATCCAGCAGAAAGAGAATTAAAGAATTGAATAAAAATGTTCGTATGATAGATAAGGGATCAACCGCACATGAATGTAACAAATGTTTTATGAAGCTCAGTAAGGAAGATCTATAACACTCATCTGCCTGCATTCCCATGCTGTCAATCTCAATACTCACCTCATTACTCTAGTCCAATTATCTTCTCGCCCGCCTTCTTTGAGCCAATCAGCCTCCGCTTTGCGTGGCTTAGATCTCTGCTCTCTGTCATTCTCCCTTTCAGAATCTCTTTTGTGCAGCCCGCCTCCTCCTCATCTCTGCCTCACTCACCTCAGCCAGAGCTATAGTCAAGCCTCAGTTTGCATCTTCACCATCAGCAGCACCTTGACTCTGGAGGGTCCTTTCCTAAATCATATCACTGCTGGGATTCTGTTCTGCTCTTCCATGTACAATAATCTTTTTATCTCAAAAAATCATGTACATTTCTTCCAAGTGGCCTCTCCTTATTGAAATGCAGTCAGTAGAAGAATTAACACAACATTTCAATTCTTCAGCTATAACTATAACTAACAACAACAGCTATGGAATCATCAGATTCAGATTTGTATTTAAAAGGTTAATGAAGGCAATAGTTACTCCAATTTTTAAAAGAGGGGAGCATGGCCAATTTGAATACCTCCTGTCCCATCAAAGGTACTTGAGGAAGTTGTGGCAGCACAGTTAATTGACCATCTTGAGACCAGTTAACTCCTGTACCCCAAAAAACTTTGGCTTTAGACCAAAATACTGCACAGAAACAAGCCGTGAAAATATCAAGTACCTTTTGGATGGCGGATCAAGGAGCAGTGGTCTGAGGATCAGTCCTTGGTCCACTGCTGTTAATTGTATTTATCAATAACCTGCCTGCCTGTTGTCCAGAGTCCAGCTGCTAGCTTTATGTAGATGATGCAGTCATATATTGACCAGCTAAGTCATCATCACACATAAGAGGCAATTTGTGGTTTAGTGTCCTGCCCAATTACAATTTGACATGATAACTCAGGAAGCAGGAGATTAAACCTTGGACTTTTGGATAAACATACAGAGTCCTTTCCTCCTGAGCAAATCACTCAGTAGAATACTACAGAAATTAGTGCTAGTTCTCAACTAGAATGCAATGGCTCTTTAGAATGTTTCTTTGGTTAGGTGCTATTTTCAGTTTTTGTTCTCTTCCCCACTTGTGAATTTTGAAGCTTCTGCATTTCCCAGACAAGACATTTGCTAACAAAGCAACACTGCAGAATTTACTGAGGATATTAAAAGTCCTCATGCTGAGCACAGAGCTTAGTGTTGGCTGATGTTTTAAATGACATACATCCAGCAGATTCTCTGACTATGATGTCAGCAAGATCTTTTCCCCTTTTTTCCAAACATTAATACAAGAACACTGTCTTAAATTCAGGATGGGTTTGATTCATGTTATCAAAATATTTTCATGCACACATTTCCTGCATACATGCAATTCAATGATAGCTTTAAGCCCCCCTGTGGGCCAGGCAGTGCTGACATGGAAATTCTGCTCTCAGATAAACAAAGAGGAAATAATGCTCTGTCTTCTTGTGACAGCTATACAAGTAACTCGTTATCGTGAGGAATGGAGGTTTGTTAGTACAAGATAGCCAAACAATTAAACTGTTATCAGAAGAAATGAAGCTTTGTTATCCAGAGATATTTTTTTTCTAGAGATAGCAGCAATAAAAAATTATTGCAAGCATGGCTTCTGTAGTGGCCAGTCACACACAGATAACTATGGAAATTTGTCCGCACACTGTAACCCAGGCTAAAACAGCCATGCGTGTTAGTCACATCATAAAACTCATTTCTTATACACAAACAAAAACTGGTAAAAATCTGAAACAATAGGGTAAAAGATCCAGGATTAAAAGACAGGATTTAGCCCTTGTGTTTTAAATTTGTAAAAAAGGAATGTTTTGATGGATTTTTATGGTTCATATACTGTTACTGGCCTTGCCCTATTAACTCTGTCTAATAACAGTATGCAATATAATTCCAGCACAACAAAATGCTAACCATCCAAATCTCCATTACAGGCACCATGTAAGTAATATTTGCTCCATTTTATATTATTTTAATTTTTAATTATTTTTCAGAAATATGTCTTATGCAAGAATGGATGATTAACAGGTTTAGAAAAAGGAGAAGATAAAGATGGTGTCTTTTTAAAAATGAAATCTTAATAAGTAAGGTAAAGACAGCGCGAAACATAAAGTGTCCTAAAACTGTAATCTCTGGTATTTAGACAAGCCAGTGCAGGACTTGTCCCTTTTCTTCTGTGGATAAATGGAAGGTGGCCAGAAACTAGTGACCTTTTTGTGGATGATGCAGATCTTCATTTTGCTTGGCAGTTGTAACAGAGTCAGTTATGCATACTAGGAGCAGAAGGTTGACAGATATGACTTTCTTCTAGCATGAACATTTTCAAATTTGTTAGTTAGTCTGATGCTTAGTGTGGGTGTCATTGACAGAGATTCTGAAACGCTGGGCTGGTAATCAAAAAACAAGCAGTTAGTGACCCATGCAGAGTAGCAAAATAAATGAATATACACAGGCAGTGCAAAGAGATGATCTGAGCCTGTACTACGAGGCAGGTAGCTTCAGGATTAATCCTGGGTTTTCTTTACTGTTACGGTGGCTCACTTCCTTTGGGCTACATTGCCAGGTATGAAATCAGATCTCCAGAAAATAGCATCATCAGCATTCGTGGAAGACCTCCTCAGATCTGTGTGTGCAGATAGTAGGTAGATTCTTTTTTATAGGTCTAACGGCTTTGTGTTTCCCTGGTGAGCATCAGCAGAAATCAGGTCAATAGGTTCTTATATATAACTTTATTCCTTGATTTTTTCATTTTATATTATTTTACTGTGAACAACAAACATGTTCTATATGCCTTAATATGTGATCCTAGAACAGAATACCAATTTATACTTTTATTTTATATTTGAGTTATTTTTCCACAATGCCTTTTTGTGCAAAACTCATGTCACTATATAAAAAATTACCTTTGCTATTTGCAGTTTAAGTTTAGATTGTATCATCTGATTTTATCCAAGCCGGGTGCTGACTTATTTGTTACTGAATATCCATCCATCCATTCGCTTCCGCTTATCCTTTTCAGGGTCGCAGGGGGCGCTGGAGCCTATCCCAGCTGTCTTAGGGTGAGAGGAGGGGTACACCCTGGACAGGTCGCCAGTCTGTCGCAGGGCTAACACATAGACAGAGACAACCAGTCGCACTCACATTCACTCCCGCATTCAAACCTATGGGCAATTTAGAGTTTCCAATTAACCTATCCTCACTAACTGTTACTAAATATTAAAGCACAATTATGTACTTAAAAATAACCCAAGCCTTGCATATCAATACCAGATGATATAATTTTAATCAGGAACATTTTTTAACAAAAGTTTTCATTTTAACTCTTGTCGTTTTGTTTCTATGGCGTACTCAAGCTGTTTGCCTATATCTTCTTGTTCTGTTGTCTCCACAGGAAAGTTATAGAGGCTCATATTTGCAGCAAATGGAAACCATCCATAGCATTTTCTGTTCAGCACAATTCACATTTTCACGTAGACCTGGAACACAGGATGTGTAATTATTGTGGGCCGAACATGCTTTATATTTCTTACACATGTACAAAACAACGTGTGACAATCTACAAATCAATCTATAAACTAGAATTTTATGTTTTTCTTATGTACTCTGTCATTGTTGTTACCAGTGTGTAGACCATTTTGTATACTTAGCATCTCCAGCTGTTGTTGTTACTAACCTGTGCATGCCCGAGACTCATGTAAACATTTTATTATAGCTTCTATAAAGAAGGCTCTTTGAGGAAAAGGGTCTGACTGGCTGGTTTGGACATACTAGAATTTCACAGTAACGTCAGACTAAAAGTTATTTTGGGGAATTCGAGCACCAACAGAAGGGCACAAGAAGGGAAAAGAAGGTATTTCGAGCCCACGGTGGAACACGATGATGGAAATATTCATTTCTGGAGAAGGTTTGCCTGGTTGGACAAAGAGAAGTAACAGATCCTTCAGAGACATGGCTACACTCCGGGGTATGAATCTGTGTGGAGAAGGATTCACACTGCAGCTGGATAATGATCCCAAACAAACTTTAAATTTTGAAGAAGAGTTTAAGAAGGCCAAAGAAGACCAAGGGAGCTGTTTTTCAGAGATTTCCCCCACTCATTCCACAGAACTTTTATAGGGCCACTTGAAGATCCTTTGTGTTGCAACAAAATTGTAAGCACAATTTTTAAAACAAAGAGGGGCTGCACGGAAGAAGAATTTTCGGTGCTTCTTTTTATTTCTCTGAATGCATTGTTCTTGTGTTTTCTGCCATCCTGTTCATTCGTCCTATTTGTAGCATGCTTCTGCCTTCTACTCCTACTGTGCTTTGTCCTTATGGACACAACTGCACACAACAGAGGAGAAAACCTACTGTTCACACAATATTTGGTGGAGGGGGCAAATGTCTTGCACCTGGTCCTTTTTGGTCTTATAATATTTACTTGTGACACAGGTATCACATCTAACCAGATGGTCCCACTGAACCTAAATGAGCTCTGTCTAGCTCACCTTGTGTTACCATCAAGAAGGCCTCTATTTGTCTGATAGGAGCAAATGATTGTTTCAAGATAAAAATAAATAGCCTTGTTTGTCTTTCTAAACCCCTTGCTTGATAATTGCCAAGGTCAGGAGGGTTTCCCTGCATAGGTCAACCTTACAAAACAAAGACAAATAGATATGCACATAGGAGTGGAATCTTTAAATTAATTTACAAAAGGATTCCAGGCCTGGAAGATGAATTAGCAGATTATCTGCACCTCAGTGGAATTAGGGGGAAATGGCTTGTTTCACAAGTCAGTGACATACATGGCCATACGGAACTAGAAAGGTCAATAGTATGTTTACATGGAAGCTAAAGGAAATGGCTCCTATGTATCTACATCAGTTATTAGCCTAGCTGCCCACCTAATTAGGTGGCGAGCACCATAATCAATCACAGGCCAAATTGGATTTGGATTGGATTTCTGTGGTCTCTGCAGTGAGCAGGGGATTGTCCAAAACTGAAGGCTTGACTTTGACTATGACATTCCAAGTCAGGTCAAGCAGAAATGAGTCACATGCTGTGGAAAAATGTTGACATAAGTAGCAGTGGTGTAATGAAACAGTGTGGAAGGCTTTTCAGCGGAGGTAAATCGAAATAAATTTGTCGGAAAAAAGAAATACTCCATATTTTGCCAGCTGAAATAACTTTCACTTGAACAGATTTCTGTGATTTTTCAACCATGCACATACCAAGCCGAGACAAACAGCAATACTGCTCCAAAGCTTTTAGCAGTTCTATAACTTTAGACTACATTGATTTTAACTCTCTTTTCTAATGAGAGTTGGAAACATTTTAATAATGAGAAAAGCATTATGCTTTATCGAATAAAAGGCTAAATTAAATGGATGGGACAACTGGTACAGTGACAAAAACTGCACCAGTTGCAGTTAAATGCAATTAACCATGTTTCTTTAACAAATGAAGCACGAGCCAGTGCACAGTGAAAACAAGGTGTAAGCTTCACCTTTCGTTACAGCTGCCAAAACTCAGACTAATCTGGAAAATATCTTGTCAAATTGCCAGAAATATAAAGATTCATGCGCTAGAACCATATGACATTTTTATTCTTAACATTATTTTTCGCTGTTGTGAAAATCAGACACCTACATATCCACTATGCCACCTGAAAACTAGTTTTCTAGGTTATGGATTCAAGTATGTTTAGCTAATTGCAGTTAAAGCCTTGAGTTGTGATATCAAGCCATGATAAGGAGCTGACGGTGGATGTCAGTTCTTTCTAACTCCAAACCCCCAGAAACTCAAAACTCTTTGCTGTCTGAAATACTAGGAGTTTATATTCAAGGTTGGAGAACCAATCATAGTCACTGAACAAAAGCCTGATGCTACTGGGGTGCCTTTTTCTTTTGCTGGGGCAATCTCTCTGTGTACCACTTACTTTAACTTTTTAACTTTAACATTTGGTTTGTTAGAACACCTTTTGTAAATGTCTAATGAGCCAGTCACGTGGTAACAAGTCAGTCAGTTCACTTTGGTATGTAGAAATGGTCGAGACAACCTGCTGAAGTTCAAGCTAAACATCAGAATGAGGAGGAAAGGTGACTTAAATCATGAATGTTTCATGGTTGTTGGTGTCAGACAGGCTGGTCTGAGTATTTCAGAAATCGCTGATCTACTGGGATTTTCACAAATAACCACATCTACAGTTTCCAGAAAATAGTCCTAAAAAGAAAAAAATAACCAGTGAGCAGCAGTTCTCTGGGTGAAAAAGCCTTATTGATGCCAGAGGTGAGAGAAGAATGTCCAGACTGCTTTGGGGCGATAGAAAGCAACAGTAACTTAAATAACCTCTCATTACAATGAGGGGTTATTTAAGTTATTTGAGATGGTAGGGTCTGAATTTAGCATAAACAACATGAAAGCATGGATCCAACCTACCTTGTATCACTAGTTCAGGGTGGTGCTGGTATCAGGGTGTGGAGATATTTCTTCCGCCTTTTAGTACCAATTAAGCATTGTTTCAATGCCTCAACCCACCTGAGCGTTGTTGCTATTTCTGTCTCTTTATCACTGCAGTGTACCAGTCTTTTGACAGCTGCTTCCAGCAGGACAATGCACCACGTCACAAAGCTCAGATTATCTTAAACTGGATTCTTGAACATGATGTGGAGTTCACCATACTCAAATGGCTTCCACAGTCACGGGACCTCAGTCCAGTCGAGGAGCTTTGGGATGTATTGGAATGAAAGATTTGCACCTTGGATGTGCAGCCGACAAGTCTGCAGCACCTTGTTATGTGCTGCAAAGAATTAATCCAGTTCTGAAGGGAAAAGATGGTTCAACCTAGTGCCAGCAAGATGTACCTAATAAAGTGACTGGTAAGTCTTGCGGAATCAGCCACATTCAAATTCAGCTCTTTACTTCATGATGTAAATCATGACTCATTTTTCATGGAATTGAAGCGTTGATTGAGTACTTAAGGGGGTTGTTTGCTACAAAGTACTGTGGACAATGCAAATACAAACAAAACCTCTTCAATTTGCTTGGGACTGAAATTCAGATATTAAACACAACAAAACTATGTGGTTGAGTGAAGCTAAATGTGGTGATCACATTTTTTCCATCCGCTGTATTTGTTTGGCAAAGATAAAGTCAGCATTTGAATCCAACATGGAATCAGTAACCTCTTAGCACAGTGGTTCCCAAACCTTTTTTGCTAGACCCCCCTTTGTTTTACAAGAAGCCCCCCCCCCCGCCGCACAAACACATCCTCCAACCACACACACCCATATTTTGCTTTCAAACTCTATTACAGTTTATTAAAATAAAAAGTTAACTGCAGTGAATTACAGGTTGCAATTACATAAACCACTACCTCTTTTAAATAACAGAAAAACAATCATCTTTATGGTGTATAATTATTTTACGTATAGTTGTTTTTTTGTTTTTGTTTTTTTTTACTGTGTAAGAATATTCAACACTGTTATCAACACATTTTTCAAAAATGTCTCTCTGTGCAAAATGGGTTTAAAAAGATAAACAACTATGGGATTAAAAAGATAAACAACTATGGGATACTGTTTGTCCGCGATTTGAACTGGGGGAATAATTTGTGGCAGGATCAGTGTTTGCTGGTGAAGCCAAAGACAAGAAATGCTTCATCATATTTTCTAGTCTTTGGCTTGGAAGGAAGTTGGTTTGGAAACATATTCAGCGATGCTTCATCCTCTGCTTTGCGTTTGTGTGGGAGCCCCATCAAAAAAACTGTCCATTATTCTAGCAGTGTCCGAGCATTCTTTTTTTTTTTTAATTCATACCACGCCCCCCCTGCAATGGCACTGCGTCCCCCTAGGGAGCACGCCCCCCACTTTGGGAACCACTTTGGGAAAACATAAACACACGGCTATTTTGAATACTGTTGAATTTACAGCTCATTTACAGCTGCTGAATGAATATCAGCTTGTGTGGTGTGTCAGTCTTCCTGGAGTGCCTAGTTTGTGTGCACTTGTCACTGAGTTGGAATCCCCCCCTCAGGTTTTGATCCATATCTGTGACAGGTGTCAGTCAGTACTTCTCAGCACTCCCCAAGAATTTTCTTTCTCTTGATTTTTCGTCACGACTGTTTTTCTGTCTCTACTAATGCTAACTAAGAATACAAGAGCAAATAGGCATATCAAAACATTCTTAAAACATATAGTACCCTTATGTTTTCTATAAAAATATACACTCGCAGTTTATATAACTGATAAGCATGTTGAGTTAAGCTTAAATTATTCCCAACACTTTCTGCAGAAATTCATGTCATGGAAAATTGGTGACACAGACAGTTGCCGATAGCACAAAAAATGAGTGGGGTGCCTTTTTTTAATATAAAATTGATGGTTACAGTAATAACACTTAAAAAAAAGCATTTTTTCACAATAATAAAAATGCTGTGGGTCTTAACTGTCAGTCACAAGTTGACGCCATGAGGGACTAAAAACTCACTGCTATCATAACACGCTTCCTGTGTAGTTTATGCTTGCTACTATTATCTGTGAATGAGAACACATGTAAGCAAATCTCAGGGCAATAAGAAGAAGCTTCAAAGCCCTTCCTTTTTGACAAAAAAAAAAAAAGAAGCTATACATTAAAGAGGCCTCTGCACATTAGAAAACAGGATCAGGATTTTTTAGATCTGAGTACCAACCCTGGCCTCGACAAACATCCCAAAAGTCCAAAAGACCACAGCAACGAAACGCATGAATAGTTGATATGGACTACACTAGGCCTACTGCCTCACTGGTTTCACAAAAACCTGTGCAAAGACCCATATTTTTACACTAAAATCTATCAATCAGAAAAAGAAAAATATAAACAGAGAGCTGTAACAGCTGTCTTGATCAGTTATGCATGCATAGCAAGAGCAGAGGCAGCCATCTTAGATTGTTTCCAGTGCTGGAACTATGTCAGGCTAGCTGGTGGCGGACTTTAGCTTCATACACATACAAACATGAACAGTATCAATATTCCCATCAAAGTTTTGGCAAGAGTGAGATAAAGAATATTTCCCAAAGTTTGTTTGGGAGCCACATCACTAAAGCAGATAAACAAAAATGTCTTGCAGCAGCGTGCTTCCGTGATATCTGATTTCTGTTGGGGAGAAGATTTGATTTGCCCTAATAATCAACTAGAGACCAGCACAAGTGTTTTATGTGACACTGTTTTGCATCCACACTGCTGCACTGCATGCCAACATATTAAATTTGCTGGATTTTAAGGATAAAGTAAAAAACAACTACAACTGAGAAAAAACAAATTCACCGTTGTTGTTGTTGCTCCTCCTCCTCCTTGATTGTGGCACACAGCTGCACAAATGTACACATTTTTACTTCATGAACTATGTAGTCGTATTTCAGGTTCAAAGAAAAGTAGCATCAGTGTATTCAATAAAGACATGAGTTAAATGTCATCACATAACTTGGTAAGATAAATCTGTTGTTTCAGGTTAAAGTTCCCAAAAGTAAATTTTGCAGTATTTTAACTTTTAACTTAGAAGCTAAATAACTTAAAAGTGAAACAGCATGAAAGCAATCAAACTGCACTCTGTGGCTCTGAGTAAACAGGGAGGTGACCTAGTCTGTTTTACCTTCCCAGAATTCAAAAGCCCAAACTAATACAAAGTATTTGTCCTTCCATTTGTTTAAGGCTCTTCTTCCATGTTGTAATGAAAAAGTAACCTTCAGAGGCTATGAGTCATCAGTATGTGGTTTTCAGTGCAGCAGCGACGGCTCAGTATGTACACAATTTGACTTTTCAAACAAGCACGTTTCTGTGTTTCAAGGTTACATTGACGACTATGTGTGCAGCTGGGCATTCTTTTTATTCCAGCATGCTTTAAAATTAGGAAAGATCAGACAAACATTTTGGGAAGTAACAAAAATGCATAAACATTTACTCTAGCTGTACTGATGAATGTGACCTACAGTAATAGTATATGGATGTGCAATAAGAATGCACATTTGTGAGCTGAAATTCCACTGGCTCTCATGAGCTTTCCCCTTTTCCCCTTTAGATATATGCTATGTAGCTGGCTGTTGTTTGGCCTTATTAACTTGATTAAACCAGACCACTAACTAACCCATTTACCATCACAAATGTTCTTGATCAAAGAACATGTTTATTGTTTCATATTGTTCGCACGATGCACTTTCAGTATTCTGTTTGAGAGAAATGCCACTGTTGAAAAAGTTCGATAAAACAGATTTGCAGTAGATAAATGAGACTAAGCAGGGGATTAAGAACAGTGCGATTAGTACATTGCCTACCACCTAAATTACACAGCTTTTAAGAGCCAAGCAAAGTTTGAGATATAAGAAAAAGGAGGTCAGTGAGAGACCGTATGAATCTTAGAAAATGGAGAAAGAATAAAATCCTTCTTCAATGTCAATGTCTTTCACTTGTGGTTTATGCCTCAGTGTGACTTATTAGCTGATTAACGTTGGAATGACTCTACCCTTGTAATGTAATCTAATTTCACATTTAAAAGGCATACATTACAGTAATCTATAAAAAACAATCATGACAAGGGGACAAACATTTTTCACCTCCACTGTTCTTAGTATTTTATTCAACATTGCTGCTTAGGACTGCAGATTATGATTCAAAGTATCCTTGTGATCTAATACTCTTTTCAGCGGCATCAAAGACCACCAAGGATAAAATGTTTGATTTTAAAATGTTGTATTTAATGTTTCTAGGAAAGAAATTAGGCAGTGTGACAGTAGGGACACGGGAATGTTTACAGAACACTTGGTAAAACACAAAATTAATAGAACCTGGCAGCATGATTACTATATAACTTTGCTCATTCGATTCAATTCCCAAACTGGAGATAACAGGATAATGGATAGATGTGTCTTCTGTGCAGTGTCCATGGGCTGATGCTGCTTTTATTTTCTATGCACACAGCAGATATGCGGCCGTATTCAGGCCTGTTATTTTTGCTGTCAGATGTGAGCGAGGATGAGGGGAGATGAAAAAAGGCTGATACACAGCAGGGGGATTGAAAAAAAGGAACACTCTTACCAAGACAGATAAAAGAAAGAGATCATTCTCTGAAGTAAACTTTACTATCTTGTGTTACGTGGGTGTTTTTCTTCTTTTGGCCAATGAAATAAACAGATGTCAGTGTTTTGTTTAGCTTTTTTTATTGGATTTTTAAAAAATTCTTTTGTTTATCCTGGAGGATGTTTATGCTGCCGCCAGTGAGTAGCAATGGCAAGGCTTTAGGTGATGGAACTAAGTCTTAGTAAAACAGACAACACTTTAGAGGCTTGTGTTGTTTCAGGCTGCCTCTTGCCTCAATCTGCATAGGCAACGGGGTTAATTAGGAAACCCACTTTACTGATGTGTTTCAAAGGATGAAATTAAAAATTAACTGACAGGCCTTTCACGCCAGCGGGAAACCATGGTGGATAAACAAGGAGAACACCCTGGCCTGGTTAGAAGCTCTCAGTGAAAGTATTCTGGCTGTTCCCATGACATAACAAGGAACAGAAGTACTACAGCACAGATGTTATGATCAAAGTGGATTGTGTTCCCCCTCTGACGTATGTATGCCTTAAAAACGCTCTCCTCAAAACTTTTAAAAAAGTTTTCTCTTTGACGACCGAGAAGGGTCCGGTGTATATTCAAAACCAGAAAAAGCAAGAAAAGAATGAACCAGTGTTTGTCTGAGTACCTAAGTTTAAAGGTAAAATAAATCCCCCTTGTTTATTTAGGCATTTTTACAAGATTTGTAATGCCACAGTCAGTGCTCGTCTGAAATGTCTTGATGATTTCCAGATACCAGCCTTTCCTTGGCACAAAATGTTTATTCAGGATTCACAGTGAGCAAGAAGGGAAGATGCAAAAAGAGAAGATATTACAAAACACAAGTGCAGAAGCACTGAGATGTTGGTAAACATATTAGAGATGGTGAAATGCAAATTGAAATGTAGATTGCGGGCAGCAGATCTTCAGAAAAGATTGCTTAATTTTATGGAGGGATATTGTTGCACTGTTTATCTAATAAACTCAGTGTGATTGCGGCTAATTGAAGGGGAATGGCTTTATTGATTTTATGGACATAATCTGGAGGGTCTTATAATGGAAAGGGTGATTTGGAATTCTAATAGCTTTGGATTACTTTGTGATTATATGGTCATTTGGAATTCTCTAGCTGAAAGCGTGAAAATAATATCAAACTAACAAATGAAAGTCATGCCTTACAAAGATCCAGTATTCAGGCACGGTTCTCTATTTTAAGGATTCAATGTGCAAGGCCATCCTCATAAATAAATGTCAAATTACAGCATGTTTATGTTTTTTTTAAGTCTGCTTTGGTTTCTTTTTGTAAAAAATATCTGAGTCTTTACATGATAAATGATGTCTGAGTTGATAGATTTGCCACTGAGAATTCAGCAACATTCTTCAATGAAAACAGGTAGTGGGCTTTATGATACTGACGCCTTGTAATATGACCTACAATACGGTTTCATTATTCAAATTCAAATTATTGTTGAAAGTAATGATTAATGGAGCTTTAATAAATATCTTAGGCTATAGCCAGAAGTGGGAACTTGCAGCTCTGGAGTAAGGGTTCATTTTTTCATATTAGAAACCTCCTCAGAACCTCACGAACCTCCATAGTCTACCTCTTTAATCTTAGTTTTAATCCACAGAAAGAAAAAATCAAAACAAGATACATCAATAGTATATGACAGGCTAAATAATGATTATATGTAAAAAAAAATAAAAAAATACTGGAGATTTAAAAGCGGGATCAAAAGTATTCTGAAATGATCCTAATTTGCAGATAGATTAGATTAGATAAAACTTTATTAATCCCTCGGGTGGGTTCCTCCGGGAAATTCGGTAAAGGAAGGCAGACTGCCACATGCAGCGCCGCATTTGGATGTATCTGAAGCTTGGAGCTTGACTTCCCTATGTTTCTCCTACAAATGGGCCTTGAGCTTGTTTGGAGGTTCTAGCAGGGGAGCGCAGCTACTAGTATACCGATGGATGGTCGTCCGCCGGGGGGGGACATCGTCCGCTGCCACCGAGCGCTGGGCGTCGGGAGGGACACACATGGACCGGTGAGGGAGGAAGGGGACACCCGCCTAGCCAGCCAGATCAGCCGAATCAACCCTAGCGATCAATGGGGTGACAGATGTCGCAGCCAGATCGCCCTCACATCCACAAATGCTAAATTCCCTAGCATATTTTATAGCCCTCCAGAACAAACCTGTTCACAATGAGGGTTTAAAATCTCAAAATCCTGATCACGATCCGTACAGTTTGTCTGGTTCATCCTAAAAATAGAAACTACGTCGGTAAAATTCTTTAAAACAGTCGCTAAAACAGACAACTTTATCTGTTTTACCCATGATGTTTAGCGGCAAAATGCAAATTAGCATGCTTGCATTGGCTGATGCTGCCCAATCAGCGCCTTCACAAGTTTTCCCCGCCTTCTCCTCCCCTTACAACAACCCTGAGTGCTGTGAATGTTACGTAAGGTTAACTTGTACTTCCACTTTATTTGCATTTCCACGCAGAAGTTGAGCGCGCATAGGTGTGAGAACTGCACACTCAGGGGAACAGCTTTCACATTTATGCAGCTGCTTGTGATTTACTGTGATTTCACTTTGCTTTACAGATTTTTGGCCCTATAACAAAAATAAAACAGCAACAACAGCCATGTCTGAAAAACCTGTGGTGTACTATTTCAATGGGAGAGGGAAGATGGAGTCAATCCGCTGGCTTTTAACTGTTGCAGAAGTCGAGGTAAGTGAAGGAGGTGTTAGTTTTTGAAGACCTGCAGGCTTTTATGCAAATCTGATCTGAAATATTTTCTTTGCAGTTTGATGAAGTGCTTCTGACAACTCGGGAGCAGTATGAAAAACTCCTGAATGGTGAGCTGGGTGCATGCAGGGGATGGAAGAGATATGATTATTGTGGCTAAAAAAATAAACTAAAGGTTCAAACAAGGGATGACGAAGGGGAAAAGGTTTTAAAAAATCTGTTAACTCGTTTAAAACTCAACTCATGACTGTGGGTGGAGTTTTATTGGTTTGCCTCCAAGTCACACTTGAATCCCCCCCAATTTGTTATATAACCTAGATTGAGACAGCAGCTTGTATGCAAGCGTCTCTTAATATCTTCTCATCTACAGTCAAAGATGTACGTTAAGACAAATTGTGTTGGTGTTTGCCACTGGGAGTGCAAACCTGCTTTACCTGCTGCTGTTGTGTTTGCTCCAAAGATGGGGCGCTCATGTTTCAACAGGTCCCTTTGGTGGAAATGGATGGCATGAAGCTCATTCAGACAAAAGCAATCTTGAATTACATCGCAGAGAAGTACAATCTGCATGCAAAGGATCCCAAAGAACGAGTAATGTATGGTCCTTAAAAAACAAGAGTGTAATAAAGAGTTTGTCTTACATCATACCTGTATTTAAATGGGTTATTATGCTTTCCTTCAGGATCAACATGTACTCCGAGGGACTGACAGACCTCATGGAAATGATCATGATGCTCCCCTTCACCCCAGATCCCAAACCCAAATTGGACAACATTCAAAGCAAAGCAAAGGAGCGCTACCTTCCTGTGTATGAAAAGGTAAAATAAGTTTTAAACAAAAGTTAAAAACCTGAGTTTCTGCTGATCATTGCTAAAATAGGTGTCATAAAATAGGCCCTGACAGGACCCGTGTACCTGGTGGGAGGTAAACTAAGCCTTGCTGATGTGCTGCTCGTTGAATGCACCCTGATGCTGGAGGAGAAATTTCCAGACATTCTGAAAGACTTCCCCAATGTCAAGGTAAATGTGTTTCAACAAAAAATAAATCAACAACAAATTCTATGAGGTAGCCAACGGCCAGTGCTGTGAACACTCATCTTTCTGCGATTCCTTCCAGTCCTTCCAGGGCAGGATGACACAAATCCCCGCCATCAGCAGGTTTCTGCAGCCGGGCAGCAAGAGGAAGCCACCGCCAGATGAAAAATACTTGAAAAATGTTGTGGAAGTCTTAAACCTCAAGTTGCAACTTTAAGAAACGCTTCAAAAGATCTGTTACATTCCTCATTAGGCAGCATGATTATGATCAGTTACATCTGGAGGCGAACGTGAAGATAGACAAGGCTCTAACACAACAACATGGAAAGAACTTCTGTAATCTTCTTTAGCAATGTGAAGTAAATACATTTGACAGAAACACTCGATGCTGCTGTTTTTCTTCTGGATAAAACACAACAGTTTTTAATGAATTAGACTTGTTTTATTTTGCTGTTATTACAAAAATCACAAAAATTCTTTCCCCATCATAGACGGACAAGAATACAAATGAAAATACTTCAACTTGTTCTTTTTCTCAAGTTATAGAAATAAATCCGCTCCCTAACAGCACCCAGAGCTCACAGCCGTCTCCTGTACCTTGGGTTAAGAAATCATGGAAGTTCCCATTCATACACTTGCTCATATGGATGTACTAAAAAAAAAAAGTACTGCAGTAAAATTTGATTTAGTCAGCTTGGTGGGAATGTTTCGTGTTTCCAGGGTAAAGGGCGGTGTTCCCCCGGTCAGACGATCAGAAGTAAGAGGCGAAACACCATCAACAAGCTGTAAGACAGACAAAAGCAACTGCATCAGCAAGCGTAACAAATAAATGTCCCAATCCTTGATTTGCGCAACAATTCGTACTGTGGTCTGAGCACGTCTGACTCTGACCTTAGCCCTGTCATTATTCCAGCTGGCATCAATTTCCCAGAGTTCTTGTATCTCATTCCCATGATGACTGCGAGGACTCCAGAGGAGACTGAAAGAAAGAAAACACCCTGTTATGACACTAGCTGGACACTGAACCTCTATATTTTTGATTGTAGCCGCCACTCAAGGCTGCATATAGAGAGCCATACTCACGCAGTGACACCTTGATGTCTTTTGGGTCATTTGTTAGGTTGTAGGCACCAAAAGCAGATAATCCGCCAAAAACTAAACCGGCCATCAGGGACATCACGCTGCCTGCAGGGAAACGCAAAAATCAATCAGTGTTGATTTCATTTTCAACAATTTAATATTTAGTTGAGCTTCATGCACAGCTGTGCTCATCAACCTTTTCTCTTGTATCCCATAAATCCTCCGAAAGCAACGGCTGCAGCATAGCTGAAGCCAATCCAGTCCAACGCCATCGTAAGGCTGCAAACAAAAAAGCAGTGCAGGGTGTCAGGTGGTTAAAAGGCACAACTCAGGACACGTATTCAGCTTTAATCTTTACCAAGCACGGGCTCCCCAATAGAGGTGGGTTAATAAATCTAATTATCGACAGTGTGAGAGGATTGATACTTTGTTTCCATCCTCTAAGTTCAGTGTATAGCCCACTGATGTGTGTTATTATTTTTCTTTTTTTTATTTATTTGTAAACTGATGATGATTCACCTGATAAGTCATGAAATAAGTTAAATTTATAAGTTAAAAATATCGGTATTGGTATGTACTTTATCCACTTGATATCGGTTAAATACCGAATTTTGCAGTATGGGACAGCACTGCTCACCAATGCAGATACATACCGCACTGGTCCCAAACTATTCTTCATAATTCTTGGGTTTCAACATATGTGTAATCTAATCATATCTACCCACAATAAGATCTCCAGATGTCGCTGTGAGCCTCTGGGATGATTCAACTACAGAAACAATCGCAGCACAAAGCTACAGACGTGCACATGAACGCATATGCTGGCTACTTTCTTTAAACTGTTGTTAAAACGACTACGTATTGTTGAAGCTTACGTTATTTGTACGGTTGTATGAATCGTGTTGGTACATATTACACACCTGGAGTCCAGACAAGTGAGCAGCAGCAGCAGCAGCCACAACCTTTGGTCCGAAACTGCGCTTCCTCGTTGACTGGCCGTGGAGATACGTAGAAATGCGTAAATCCCGCGTCATCAGGGGTTTTGAAGCGCGTCTCTCCCGCCGCCATCTTGCTCAGGGGTTGTGGCCACAGTTGTATATCGCATTTCTATGCACAGCTCCAGAATGTTATTCTATTTATTTATTTTAACGTTATTTATTAATAACGTTTCACACGTGACCCAAGCTGTTTTCTGTCCCAATATGAAGCCAAATTCTAATTTCGGTTAATTTTTAGGTCCAGGTTTATTGGTGAAAGAAAAAAAATGATTTGTTAAAAATGTTGTTGCTCAAGTAGAAAACTCGTGAACGGAAAGTAGAAGCGGATCATCTACCTCTATCCCTAGCATCCACCTCTGTCACACAAACCTGCCTCCATCAACCCTCTCTGTGGTCCTCCTCTTTTCCTCCTGCCTGGCAGCTCCATCCTTCCACCAACCTGCTCCGGTATATCTACTATCCCTCCTCTGCACATCTAATCCTGCTCATTCTGGTCACTCCAGGATAAAAAAATTAAAAAAAAATCTTCCCTTATCTCCAGCTCGGGTCTCCTGTCTGTTTGTTAATAAGAAGACTGAAAGTACTAAAACATGACTTTGTTTGTTTGTTTTCCATTTTATTCATTTACTTATTTTTACATTTTTTGGTAAAGACTAATTTTAAGGGAGGAACGATCTTGTCAGTATTTATCTTTCCTGTTCATCTTTGCAGATTTAGTGCTAAATTAAAGTTCTACATAAACATTAACAATTTGATATATAAGTGCACTCAACCGTAACATTTAAAATAAATACCTTATTACTTTAATTATCCTGAACATCCAGCTGCCCATACAGGTTGATCAGATAGGCAGAGCAAAGGAAACCGCTGGAAAGTTGAAAATCCTGACTTCAGGAGGTGCGGCTCTCCCGGACCAATATGGCTGCTGTGTTGCGTACTTCCAAACAAAAACCAGAAGCGACCCCTAGCGGTAACCCCGAGCTAATATTTTGACAACTTTCTCCATCTCTGACGCATTTCTGAGTTTATAGTGACTAGTGACTTCTCTGAACTAGTATGGCTTTTCACACTGTCCTTATTCACCTCTAAAAGCAGCCCTTCAGGTCTGTATTTCTTAAAACTGGAGACACTTTTTCTGTGCAGTCTCTTTCTCCCTCCAGTGCCAGACCAGACAATATTATTATTATGTACCATGTTTTAAAATAAAGAAAGTGCATGCATTTAATTGTGTCTAATATTTTGCTATGTATTTATTGAACCAGGAGGAAAACCAAGGCAGCAGCCGTACAAACTCAAAGCATATTAAAAATGGTAAATGGATTGATGCTTATACAGTGCTTTTTTTTACTCTACTTGAGCACTCAACCCGCTTTATACAACACGCCTCATCCAGCCATTGACACACATTCATACAACAGATTTTTTTTTTCTACACCTGTATCTGTAGCTCACAAAATGAGCTACAGATACAGGTGTGCTTAAGTTTAGGTCTTTCTGCAAATTATTCCATGCTGTTTTCCCCAGATCTGTCAGAACCCCACGCACATCAAAAAGCAACCATGTGGAGGAAGATGGCCTCTGTCCGCTTTAGCCCAGAAGATGCAGCGTTCATTTTCTCCAAAAATAATTTTATATTTTGTTTCATCATATTTCCACTTTGAATGGGTTCATTTTAAATGAGCTTTGGCACAGAGTTGTGTTCATTGATAATGATTTCTGACGATGCTCCTGAGCCCATGCAGTGATTTCTATGACAGAATCATTCCAGTTTTTTGTACAATGCCACCAGAGGGACTTATACCTTGATTTCTCCAGATTTTCTGAATCTTTATATGATATTATGTACTGTAGATGATGAGATATTCGAACTAGTCTTACCAATTTATGTTAAAAAATAGATATTCACAGTTGTTTTGTTGTTTTTGCTGAATGGTGAAACTCTATATCTATAAGGGGCCCTTTTTATACCCAGTCATCTGTTGCCAATTAACAGAACTGTGTCTTTGTAGTATCACATTTCCAACTTTTTGTTCCCTTTTTTTTGTTGCAACGTCTAATAAAAACACAAAAACAGGAGAAAATTCAAAAGTTTTTCTTGATGTGCAAAATTAGATTAAATCTGCAGTGTATATAAATATGTTGCAAGGGCAGGTAGGAAGGGCACGAGGTGAGCAAGGATATGGTCAGAGCTTTTCTGGCATTTTGAAGTAAAATAAAACAATTTCTTCTTAAGTACAAATGTTGATAATATTAATAACCTTTATTTGTACACACAACATTTAAAAACAGACTTAAAAAAGTACAAAAAGCAGACTGACATCACAATCAACGACACTGATAAAAGCAAGCCTATAAAAATGTGTTCACTGATTATTAAGAATTATCTCCTCAGGTAGGTCATTCTAGAGTCGAGGGGCTCTAATGACACAGTGATCACCTTTAGAGTGTGACTGTGAAACTGCTGGAAGGGCCCAGCTGAGTATCTAAATTTGCAAAATGGCCCATGAGGAGTCAACAGCTCTACCATGCAGCATGCAGCCAGACCCAGACGTGCTCAGGAAGGATACAGAGAGCTAATAGTGAGAAGCAAGAGCTGGATTCACGTCATGCCATCTGCTAAAACTACTAAGAAGCAAGTGCTTAACCAAAACATGACTTATTTCACTAACTCACCTCAATTTCATACTAGATTACTTCCTTCTGGATGTTTTAAACTCTTCTTTTTTTCAGCAACACTATAACACACGTGAATAATGAGATCACCAAGGAGATAATATCTTATAAAAAGCCAACAAATTGTCATCAGCTGTTAGCTGTGTGGAAATTTTCGCTGTGTGTTGTAGCTTTTCAGGGTTTTATCAAAGATAATTGGTTACTTTGATGTGTTATGTATTGTACACATAAAATAAAATCTACAGTAAACTACACACTCCTACAGTAAAGCTTTACTTTACTTCTCCGTAGTATCATAGTTTGCCAGCGCCATGGCCCAAAGAACTTACCCACGTCACAGATGGTGATATGAAGAGTCTGCTCTCTTGGATCTATAGCAGCATGTCCCAGATGATGCATCAGAACCAAACAGGCACATCAGAAAACTTGTGACTGAAGGAGAGGACTTTGTCATGAAGAAGAACTGGAGGATTGGTACAAAGAAAGTGGGGGTGAAGTGAAGCTGGACAAGAACAAAGAAATGAAAGAGGAGGAGGATGAGAAGACAAAACTGAAGGGTGGGAAGAAATTAGAAAAGGTACTGGGGGTTAAAGAAATGCAGGAGATGAAGTAAGAAATTTAACAAAAACTTGAGGAAAAGATGAGAAAAGGCTGGATGAAAAGAAGAATCAGCAGTATTAAACGTAGTGTTAAAAGAAAAAGGAGTGACTTTTGTTTTTTTCAAGCACAGGGTATGCAGGCAGAGCTGCAGAACAAAGAAAACAAAGTGCAAAGAAAGAAAGAAAAGAGGGGAAAGGAAAGTCAAAGGGAGGGAAAAGGCTGAGCAGACAGGAAAAAAAGAGTAAAAAAACAGAAAAGAAAGAGTTAAAATAAGAAAAGGTGACAACAGAGAAAATAAGGACCAATAAGAACAGAGAGGGAAAGGAGGAGACAAATGGGTCAGAAGCCAGAGAAGAGGAGAAGGAGCTGGCTTCAGGGGCTGGATCTGAAGCGTGACTGCGCCAGGTGACGGTGAAGGTAAAGACCCGCCTTTCTGCCTCTCCCTTCTCCTGATCCACCTCCCACTTCTCTGTCTCCATACGCCTTTCCTCTCCCCCCTCTACAGGGGTGTTTGCAGGATTTAAATGGGGCAACAAAGGAAGGCCAATAACAAGGCAGAAGGGGTCATGGGAAATCGGAATATTTTACAAGAAATAAAAACAGAATTTAGAAAAAACTGGTGCAGAAAACTTTGGACATGGTTTTCAGGCTCAGCGCAGCCCCTTAAAAGACGGTATGTAAAACCAGGCACTGCCTTAGTTTATGTTGACCAACTGATTTGGAAACAACTTAGAGCCAGGACCCCTCCCCTCCCCGTCTCACTCATCATCATCTCCATTGTTCCCTTTCTCTGTCCACCTCCTCCTTTATCTCAGCCCTCTGTTAACCATCCATCACCGATCATTAAAAACTAAACAAACATCATCAGGTCTGTTTCTGCATGATCCCGTTACTCTGAATAAACAACAGTTTAAACCGCACAGCAGACTGACTGCATCTTACTTTTGAGCTGGTGCTTATCTCGCTAATGATTTCAGAAATGCCTGCTGTTTGTGAGCGTTATTGATATTAATGCATTCCCAGGCTTTTTATCTCCAAGTTTAACCCTCACAACTAAGTGCCAAACTTAACTTCAGTCACTCATGCAGTTTGGAAGAATCATTTGTATGGAGGGCTGTGAAGGTCCAAAGAAGGAAGAGGTTGTCTACATAACTCTGATAGGCAGTTTAAACACCACAGCCTACCTGAGTATTGTTACCAACCATGAGTAATAGAGCATAATGTATATACGTAATCCAGTGTCAGAACAGTATGAATCTTCTATGTATATCTGATATCATACTTATAATCAAAGCAGTAAGAGCAACAGAGAAGAGAAAACTTGCCCAGGAAAACCACTTTATTTCATTCTCACCCCCCAATTTCCATAACTTACACGCATTAAAGGTTTCACCATTTAATAATAGTCCTCAAGTGTAAATCAATGCATTCTTAGAGCAAAATAAGCCACTATGAACTGTAGACAGTGTGGCTGCATGCTGCAGTGAGCAGCAGCTCCAGCAGAGAGCGTCTGTGCAGTCACCTGGCGGAAAAAAAGAGCCACCGTGGCGCTCTGTGAGACGGCCGAAGACCGACTCCTCCAAAGAGAAGGCACGCATTTCCAAAAACAGTTGGCATTTAATACACTGTCTACACAGAGTTTCCTGATGAGTTACAGTCAGAGCTCGTCTGGATAAAAATGACTAGAAAATGGCTGACAAAGGTCATTTAAAAACAAGGAAGGATTATTCAAGTGAGGTATTAGAGCAAGATGTAAATTACTATACCATCCACACGAGGAAACAAAAAACACATCAGGCTACAGGAGGTTGTAAATATGTAAAGTGACGTGTGGAAAATGCAATGCTTTCATGGTAAACAACGACAACAGACAGTGCATTTCACGATACAGTGATGTTTAAAATACAAATGGCTTCGAGTGCACAGGAAACCTGCGATATACTGTTAACATGGCTTTGTCAGCTTTTTGTTAGGTAGACAGACGTGAACCTTAAAACGGTAGTAACAAATGCATATAGAAAAGTTATGAATAAACCATTATGAAAGACATCAAATCAGATTTTTTTTTTTTTTATAACTCAGAGGACCAAACACACGTAAAGTCTCTTTGCCGTCATCGACAACGTATTGCTCAACTTAAAAACACGCAGAGACGCTCTCAATGGGACGACGTGGAAAAACAAAATGCAACGGGTTTTGGCAATGACTGACGATTTTAAAGGTGAAAGTAATGATTTACATTGGTGGAACAAGTTCACTGACAGTACTCCACTGTGAGCTCAAGCGGTGTTTCTTGACAAAAAAGGCTGAGCTGAAAAGAGGAAAAAAAAGGGGGGAGGGGGTAGTCTTTCACATATGCACAGATATACTTGTTCTTATGGCTACATTCACAGTCAGGAAACAAAAGATGAATATTTAAGATAAACAATGTAGCTGGTGTCACCCGTATGGGCCTGCGTAGAGGACTGCATGTTGTTCGACCAATGTAAAAAAACAAAAAACAAAAACATCACCTTACACGAGGGGGAAAAGTGCATTTCTTCCTGATATGAGACTTGGCATGAAACAAGACAGACATTACAACCAATACCAATAAATCAGTGCACTTAAATGATCAATCAACAGCAGGCTGTGCTCCTTAGTACAGCAGCCGACCATGATCGTTGCATGTGTTTTTAGAGTGCTTGGCACACTTTGCTCTCAGAAATAATTAGAACTCTAAACTGGCCAAAGACCAAAGAAGAAGAAAACAGCATGCAAGGATACTAATTTGGCTAAATCCAATGAAAGGAAGGAGGGGTTATTTTAATAGAGGTATGAAGCTATTTCAATAACTTTTGAGGAATATAATACTTTAACAAAGGTTTTGTCATTTCAGGTTGGGGAGGGAGCAAGTTAGCACAAAAGGCTAACATTTCTCAGTGTCTCCGGTCAAACAGTCAAACTGGAAAACAAACAAAAATATCTCTGAGCCTCTTATCACATACTGCTCTGCATCTGGAGCATACATTGTGTCGCGATACAGGAAAATGGCACCGTCTCGAGTCTTTTGTGCATCTCATCATGGCAGACTGGCCCCGATTTGTTAAGGAAAAACATTCACCCACAGCCAGCCCAGCAGCGTCCCGCACACCCAGGTTCTCACGTACAGCTTCCTGCCGTTTTCTGTCAACAGCATTGGCAGTGTCAGTCCCCCAAGGATGACCATGGAGGGCAGGGTTTTCGAGAGATTCAGCGGAGAAGGTTTGCCCTCCCCGGGGAACTTGCATAATTTGTCTGAATCCTGCGACTCGTAGAAATCAGTCAGCAGCCTTTGAAAAGACAGAGAAGTCTCATGAAATCAGGGTAAGGAGGGAAAAACATTTGAGACCCTTTTTGTCACTTTCACGTCTTTCTTACCGACTAAGAAATCACATGTGGTCTGTTATACTACAACAAAGGAATACCAAAAAAAAAACAAAAAACTGAGGTGTTTTCTTGTCGATAGTGTAACAGTAAATAACATTAAAGTTTGTTAGAGTGGGTTCACAGCAATTTAAAATATTTTCTGGGAATTAACAGTCCAGTTAATGAGCTACCAGTACTTTTATATGCAGTTTTACACCTTTGAATTTCTCCTTACTGAAACTGCCCTTTTTCAAAACACCTCAAGGATTAAAATGTGTAGGTCAACTCTTTTTTTTGAAGCAGAGAAAGAGGGGACATTTATTTCTTTTTTACAGGTTATGAAGCAGCAATTTTGATGATCTGGACCACTTAAACTTAAGTGTACTTGGACCATGATGTAAATTGAGTTTGACACCACTGATCTGGACCCTCTCCGTCCGTGCCCACATGGAAATGTCACAAAACCATTATTCAAATAGTTTCTTCAGTCTTCAGAGATAATGTCACATAATCACACTAGAGAAGCCACAAAAGGAAACCTTACTTTTCTTTGTTTCTCACTAAAAATGAATAAGCTATCTGTAATGAGCTGTCAGTGTAAAGACAATTTAATTAACGAGCAAATCGGCGATCACATTTGACCCAATTGTACATGCGTGCCTGGAGCAGCCATTTTTTCAACTTATTAAACTGTGTTCCAAGAAGAAACTGTTGCTCTTATTTTCACATTAAGTAAAATACTTATATACAATTTGTTGTCCACAAATACATAAAGCCAAAGCCACATTGTGTTCTTTCACCGTCACAACAACCCTTAGACGCACTTTTCTCAGTTTGCTAACATGTATAATCGTTTTTTGTTACTGGTCGATTTGTCGTTAATGTCTTTTGTTCACAGGTCTTGATTAACAAACGATCTTTATCTAAATAAGAAAGCCTATTAAAATAAATGACTTATTAATTATTAACTTCATGATGACTACCTAGTATTGTTTTATTAGTAATTAATTAGTTAGCCTCCCATTAAAAAAAAAAAAAGATCTACAGAGTAAACAATTTTGTTTTCTGGCTGGAAAGATGTGAAACAAAACCCTTTGTTATATTTTACTGGTTGAATATTAAGTTAATACTGTATTAATCTATTCTAACAGAAACACACAGAAGTTAAGGTTTATCTCTCTGTAACAGAGCGGTGGCACACAAAAGAAGTCATTTTGCAAAAACACCTCACAGCTCACATATTGACTAGATGACATGCAATTTCAACATGATTAATTACTCCACACACACAGACGCGCGCGCACATGCTAACACATACAGGCACACACACACACACACACACACACTCACCGGTCCTTGATTTCGAAGCGATCGTGCAGCCATCTGCGGAAAAACGCCGGCTCTGAGGGAATTTCTTTTATGTCCACACGGTCGAAGTGTATGTGGATGCGACGGCATTCTTTGCAAAGGAATTCTGTCAAAAAATAAATCCATAAAAAGACCAATCAAAAACAGGAAAATCCTGCCAGTGCAACGAAACGTACAGTAAGCACTTAAAAACCAACACGAGGTGACAGTGATGAACTGGAGCTGCTGTGATGCAATCGCCCAGTAAATACCAGTAAAGGAAGGAAACTCAGTATCATGAAATCACTTAAAGGTAATTCCAAAACAGTAACTGGTGTCAAATCATATGACACAAAACACAGAACATTTTTCTAAGTATGATAGATTTAATGATTCAGATTCAACTTTTCTTCATACAATACATTTAAATTAAACTGTGAGTCTGCACTAAAGCGAAGAAACAGAAAGTCACACGTCTGAGGAGGTCATATATAAAAGCGTAACCAAGTGTGAACGCTCAAGGCTGCTCGTCTATCCCCAGAGACCTTCAAGTTCCTGTTTCCACAACATGCAATATCATCAGGAAATGTGGCACTGAGGCCAAAAGAGGAAACTTGATCGAAGTCGGCAGCGAAAGACTGCTGGAGAGAGCACCTCCATCAGCGGCTGCCCGGATTTAAATTGACCTTCGCGCACAATGTGTGCCAGTTTAACGAGCGCCGACAACTCGGTGACGGATGAAGGCACGAAAATATTTTTACTGTAACGCACAATAAAAAGCCAGAGTCATTCTTAAACTGCAAAGCGGTGTTGGTGCATTTCCTCCTCGTGCTTGCGGGGGGTTAAATCCTGTTTTTGGGTTTCTTGGCTGCGGACACTCATGTTTGGCACTGAGAGGCTAAAAGACTCTTAAAGCGTTTCATAAATCAAAGCTCAATCTCAATGACTGCATGTCATGTGTTTTTGAGCAGAACAATGCTGCAAAACAACCTTTAAAAAACAACCACCTGGAAGGGAAAACAACTCTGCTGTGAAGTGACAAACAACTCGCTATGATCCAAATAACTTTAACAAATAAAAACAGAGAGGGAATCTTTGATCTCGCGAGTTGAAAGAACAAACCGATTGCTACCATGAGCGGTAAATGCAGTCACAAGTTGGACCATAATATTTTAAACAAGGATAGTTTTTACAATTTTGCCTCTGATTATGCTGCCACAGTGGATCTCAAACAAACAATGTGTAATTGACATGCAGTCTTACAGGCTTTAACAAATATTTTGCATGAGCCGATTTTATACACAGGAATTCAAAAGTATTTGAACAAACTAAGCTCATTTTTAATTATAAAGGACTGATTTGTGGCATGTGGACCACAGATGCCCACGTCACAACATTGCTGCCACCATGTTTGACAGGTGGTCTGTACCTTTCTTTCTCCATACTTTCCTCATTGATACAAGTTCATCTTTATTTATTTGGTCCAATGTTATTGCAGAACAGTGCAGACCCTTTTAGAGGCTTTCTGGCAAAGTGTAATCTGCCCTTCTCATTCCTGAGTCTAACCAGTTGTTCGCTCCCCTCTGCACTTGCATTCAAGAAGGTGTTTGACAATCACACTCCTTCACACTCCTGTGAAGTTGTCTTTCTCAGCGTCATCGTGCACTTTAGCCATCTTCCATGGTCTTTTAGGCCTTTTGATGTTGCTGAAATGGCCAGTCTTCTTTTTTAGCAAAGGCGGCTGGCAGATTGTTGATTTGGACACTTAAAGTTTCTGCCGTCTCTCTGATAACCTGACAGCGTACAACAGCCTCCCTCACGTGCTCCAATATATCTTTGGTCCCATATTTACAATCACAGTGAGAAGCTATAAGACACCAAGTCAACACACTGACTCATCTTCAGATATCATGTCTCCTTCATTTACCATAAAAAAGGGACAGGGCTTCACCTGCCCATGAAATTGCTTGTCAGTCAATTGTCAAACTAATTTTGACACTGAAAAATGGGGAGCTTTGTATAAAAATGGCTATAATTCAGAAACACTTCATGGATTTTATTATTTTTGCACTTTAAATTAAAGGTGAACATGTGCAATTCAATCACATCAACTGATTTAAAAGCTGCGGTAAAGTACAAAAGCAAAATTACAAAAATGTCTAATTGTATACAAGTAGTACTCCAGAAGATAAGAACATAATTTGTAATCGCTGATAACAACCAAGCATTTGTTCTTAAGTTGGAATTTAATCAGTTTAAAGATTTTTGTTGTTGTTTATAATTGTACATTGCTCTATATAAAAAAAAAAAAAAGGGATATGAAACTTTGTTATTTGCAATAGCATTACCCCCCCATGCCCCTCCTTTCACAGTCAATGATCCAATCCAAGTAACCAATAAGTTAATAAACTTTATTCTTAAATCAGGTACATTTTGGCTGTTACTATTTTTTTTTTTTTTTTAAACCATGTTTTTGTGACTACGAAGAAAAAGTCCTGGACCACATGCTAATGTTGTTGTAACGATGCAAAAATCACCCCTCATTTACAACTATCAAAACAAGAGGCCTCCCACGGGGCACTGAAATGACTGCAATCAAATCAACGAGCCATTCTGATTTGAATAGTAAATCTGCAAACCAACTAAAGTAAATTAGTTTTCAGGAGACCAAACATGACTCACTCTTGTACAGCTTAAAGATAAACCACAATCAGCCACAGAAACACCATGATTCATTTTTTAAGATTAAGTGAATGTACACATTAGTGACACAATTATGTGATAACTGTTTTTATTTAAAAATGTTACCTGATAGAGAAGAATGGCAGAATAATGCAAGTAAAATATTATAATCCAGCAAATATTATAATTTAAATCATGCGGTAAATTACAAATTTATCCTCTCAATTTGCAGCTATTAAAGGACTACATAAATATGTTGAATTCTAATTTAGTTACCCTGATAAGAAACATTTACTTTGGCAGCCTCGAGTCACTTCCAGCTCCTTGTGAAATCACCAGCGTCACCTTCGCCACATGAGGCCAGGAAGTGCGTGAGGACAGGAATGCTTTTCTATTCTCTGTTCTGTTTTCTAGAAACACACAGATGTTTATTCCTGAAACGGGATGTTTTTTTGTTTTTAAAAAAAAATTCATTCAAAGAGCGCTTGTTGAACAACTGGGAACGTGGAATAATCAAAGGCTCCAAAACACAGAGTCATGTTGTTTACAGGAAGGTGTGACTGTTAATAGGTGATGTTTGCTGTGTGATTAATTACCGGTGGCGTCGTTTACAATGTTGAAGGGCTAATAATACTACGTGTGTGTGTGTGTGTTTTAAGGAGGCACTGATTAAGAAAGCAAACCGAGGTCGCTGTTACGGGCAAACCAAAGCACATCTCGTGCAACCACAACTGCCGTCTACAGAAATAAAAGTGCGCGTAATCAGCTGTAACACCAACAACAGAACACCCCTTAACCGCGTCTAAAACAACATGCCTGCATACCTGGCATCGCTGGTGCAGATCTCCTTTGCCCGGAGCTGTCCAGCGTTCCCTCGTAGGCCACGGTGACATCATACACAGCATTCAGGTGGCCCTTCATAGTATCGATGGCTATGTGTACTGCTTTCATTCTAGGCGTTAGAGTGTGCTTCAGGACAGCGAGCCCTGTGAAAAATATGTAAAAACCGTCATAAATTTGTTTCTTATCAGCCTATGCAAACCAGTGTTTTACATATTACAGTCCTGGTGTCTTAGTGATTTATGAGCCACGTAGACGGCTCCTTATGCGCGAGTGTGGATGGGAACCTTTGTTGTGCGCCATCTCCCCATCTCTTCTCATTTCCTGCTAGCTCTACTGCTCTACTGTAAAATAGGTGGCGGCTATAATCCCCCACAAAATGAAGAAAAACAGTAAGTTAACATGAATGTGGCTGTTTGAGATATTCGTAGCAAAGCGTGGTGGATCCTAGGTTGGTGTGCCACAGTCCTCTGCTCACTAATGCCGCACTAATAACAGATAATGTCATGTGCACATGTCAGCTCTCCAGAGCGATTTATTTGGATTAATGGGGGAAGGTGATATTCAGTGCCGAGGCCCAGAGATAGTCTTAATCTCTGCAGAATCGAGGCCGTTTGTGAGCAGACAGCAGCACAAGCATCTGAACTGTTTCAGTTCATTGCACTTCATGTTGGTGCCGAAACAACAAAGCTGGTGGAACGTGGCTACTTTTCAGCACAACACCAGTATTACAATATTTTTTTTATTTAGTGAGGTTTTTACCTGATACGTTTACTGTTCCATACAATCTATGTTTTATATTCATGAGCATTTTATTTGCCTTTCTGAGGCCTTAATCCTACTGAATCTGGTTCTGCTTCTAGTTTTATACAGTTTTTCTCCTTTGTTATCACATCTAAACTTTAAAATATATTAATCTGATAACGCCCACGAAAGTTTGATTTGCAGGTGATGTTTTAGTGGTCAAAGAAGGTCACAGAACTAAATTTAAGTCAGCTGTTTTACTGACTGAGTGGGTTGAACTGAATCAGTATGCACAAGTACAGCAGTGAGTGGCTGCTATCCTGACTCTACCTTCTTTCGCAGCAAAAGCCTGACTGTCAGCGATAACATTCTTGAGGTCTGGATTATACCGAGTTCCTTCAGGGAAGATGACGAGGTACATCTGTGAGGAGAAAAAGCACATGAAATCAAAGACACAGTTTTCTAACATATGTACTATTTGTTGAAAAGGAAACTGTAAACCCAACATACCAGTTTAGATTCCAGCTAACCTAAAAACAAAACCTGCTTCCCAGGTCCCGACGGTATCGGATTTATCTACTTTTCCCCAACCTGTGCCGATGCCTTTATGACAACATTTGCACATAATGAAAGCAGTTTAAACCAATGTGAATACTGGCATCCACAGCCAAGTGGGATTTACGGATTCCAGCCAAACTGAACCATTTGTGAAAATTTGTGTCTTTATTAATATGATCATAAGTTTCTCGTCTCAGTTTCCAAATTTTTGTTGCATTAACAAATGATTATATGAAGTTTAACTATCAGCAGTGAACTGTGTTACACAGTTTTCACAGTGTTCCTTTTGGAAACCATGACAACTTGTGCTAAAACACACACATACGCACAGGCAACACTAATCCCCCACAGTCAAATCCAAAAAAGCGATTAAAAGCAAGTCCTTGCACCGCAACAAACACACAACAAATGAATCTCAATGGATAAAAACGTCCAGTTATCCATTTTGCTGGAGTAAAAACTGCTGCTTGTTTCCCATGCCAGAAAATAAAACATTTTACTGACACCTAGAACCAAATAACTGAAATATTTATAGCTTTTATTTAAATTTCAATTACTATATATTTTTTTTTAATAAATATTCCAGGAGGTAAAAAAATAACAACAAAAAAAAAAACAATGTGCTGAAATAGTAAAAAGCTTCAAATGTCCTTTGATCAAAACATTTTGGATTTCCTGTTTTAAGAATATCATTAGGCTTCAATTTAAATCTTGAAGCCTCTTCTGTTTCAACTTAGAGACAAAAAAGATTTACATTTAGGAAATATTTGAAAATGTGTAGTTACCGGTGCTCCACGCCGAGTCTGAGCAAGGAGCTTCTTCCTCATCGCCTTTTCATTGAACTTTGAGCTTCGTTTCACATAGATTCCCCCGTGCTAGATAGAAGAAAAAAAAGTCTCATGAGAAAAGGTCGCCATGAAAGTGAGGCAAGTTATCTTTACCAGCAGCAGCAGGCTAGTACTGTTTTGGCCATACAAGTGTGTGTGTGTGTGTGTGTGTGTGTGTGTGTGTGAGAGAGAGAGAGAACAAAATGTGGTTCCTGAGATATGAAGTGAAGTGGGAACTATCAAAAAGGTGGTTTTGAGTACATTAATAGAGCAGCTGTGGTTCAGGTCTACTAATCAGAAGGTCAGTGGATCGATCCTCCGCTCTACCCAGCAAGTATCCTTGGGCAAGATGCTAAACCCCGAGTTGCCCCTTGATGCATCCACTATGTTGATCTCCAAAAGAAAAAGAAAAAAAAAAAGCATGTAGTAAAAAGTGCTTGTATGAACAGAAGTGATTGGTTGAGTGAGACTGAGTGCTCTATTGAGGAGAAAATAAAATGGACTGATTGAAAAGAAATATAAATGTTTATAGGAGAGATGTTTTTAATCCTATGGATCACAGTTGTACAAAATGAAGGCCGTGTTTAGAGATGGGCTTGGATGGGCTCGAAATGGGTTGTGTGGTTGTAGGACTTCTAATATTGTACAGTCTTGACCATACAACACAAAGAGCCGTGATACGACTGCTGTATTTTTTGTACTATATAAATGTAATGATAATGTGCATTACAGATGGCGTGACCCAATCCTAATTATGGTCTGTTGGCTTAGGTGGGCTTTCATCAACAATGGTTGATGTGGAAGAGTCTTTGTCAAAGACAAAGACTCTTCCTCTTTTAGACAGCGTTCTCACATGTTAGAAGACTGTTTGTGGTAATCGCCTGGCTACACTGGGGTTAGCCTTTTTTATTCTGAGATCTGTAAATTCCAAGCTGGGGCTGCAGACAATGCAGCACATTCAGAGACAACTCCCTTCCACTCATACAGAGAAGGAAAGCAACTTAAACATGTTGATACATACATACCTACCTGGCAGGCATGGTAGGATCATTTTGTTTTGGTTTTCTCCCCCAAACCAACCCTTATATCCATCTGTGTGTGTGTTACTGTGCCAACGTTGCAGCACTGGTGTGGCCTGATCCATGAGCACTCACGTTGTATAATAATGTAGTAAATATCAGTCACAGTGCCAAGCCAGTAAATTCTTTTCTACTCTGAGCGATTTCATAAAAGCACTTTTTTTTCTATGCAAGTGTTTTCTATATAACATTCACACACATTCATACTCCAATGGATGCATCGGAGAGCAACTTGGGGTTAGTAGTATCTTGCCCAAGGCATGCAGACTGGACCAGCCAGGGACTGGAACCACCAACCTTCCCGTCTACTTCCTGAACTACAGCCACCCCAGATTAAGCAGCTGGTCTCTTCTTAATCTTAAGAATGACCTCCTCATACTCACACAGATACATTACCTGAGAGAAATACCATCCGTATAGCGGCAGCCACTTGAGTCCATCTTTAAGGACATATCTGACATGACCCAGAGCGCTCTGCCTGATAGCAAGCATGTCAGCAATGATCCAGTCAGCTACAACAAAAGAAAAGGTTAGATATTTGAATAGTGCATTAAATTGGACTACATTTTATAAAGCTTGATATTCAAATGAAGTACCTGTGCATTGATGATTTGACAGGTAAACCACATTCTCCTTGTTCTTTGGTATATCTCCATAAATAACAATCTGCAGAAAAAGAGAAGAAAGCAGGTTGAAGGTACGTGTCAGCAAAAAGCTGAACTTAAGACCTGAGTGATTTGAGTCTTAAGACTTGAGTCTTTGCAATTAATCCAAGAGAATTTACTCGAACACTACAGCACGCTCAAGCAGCCTCCATTTGATGGTACACTGGAATCAATTTATGACAGTAATCATTTTAAAGGCAACGGTCAGCCTGTACCTGCCCTCAGTAAACACACCCTAACATACGAAAACCACCAACTGTTCTAGGTGTGGCAACAGCAGTGCCAAAGAATGCAGACTTTCTTGCAATGTGTCTGGTCCATCTTGTTCACCAGGCTGGATGTGTATGCACACACTCTTACAATTTTATACATTTTCCCCAACGGTTTTAACAGATACAGAGACCTGAAAAAGTGCAATGTTCTGCACAGACTTTCGTCCACTGTAAGTTGAAGACCTGCAGACATATGCATTCAGAGGCAGCTGTATCTTAAGACAGTCTGTTTTTCTATTCTTAGACTAGATATTAGTAAGCAAAATAACCCATACACAAAGTGGAGGATCACCCACCTCAACTCCTGTGTAGTTTTCAAAGAAGAATAGGACCATACTCTGGTAGATGCAGTACAACCGGTCGTCTATTTTGTGGTACAAACTCGATGGTAAAATGGTTGACAGCAAGCGCCAAGCCCCCCATGACAGCAGATAAGCCGGGGCTGTCCCCAGCATGATCGTAGCAGGAAACCAGTACCGCAGCGAGTATGTGTGCACAACCAAAGAGAGCAGCATGATTGCACCTCTGGCTCCACTGAAGTGACAGAAAATCCCTGAAGTGGACTGTCAGCGCACGCCGTGATTAAGTAGCAGTGCACCCTGGGTATCCCACAACACACCACACCTGGCCCAATTTCAGCACACCTGTCCCGACTAGTCAGCGGAGGAAAAGTGAGAAAGCTGCAGCAAGAAGGGAGTGAGGAGCTAGTTGGCTAAAGCTAATTTTAACCTTGTGTGCAAAAAAATCGCAGTTTTTCAAGTCGGCTCAAGCGCTTAAAGCAATACTGCAATGCATAAAATTAAACTTCAGCTATCAGGTATTAGTACGGACATCTCAGGACAGCAAACCGGAACACGTCCTCAGCCTGAACTCTGCACGTTTACTACAAGTTCAGAAAAAAAGGCATTAGCTTAACTACTCAACGTGCTCGCAACACAGGAAGTTTTACCAAACGCTACATTTGACATAAAGTATCTTCTCTAATCTGGGAACCATGACAAAGTCAAAGCCAAAACTCGACCCTGATGCTAAACGGAAAAAATATTTCCTACTTTCTTCTCTAGGTCCTCATCTTTACTCGGTTAGCTGTTCTCAAACTAGCTTCTTGCACGGCAAATGTCACACACGCCTCCCTACGCAATGACGCCGGGTAAAACCGACTGGCCACGTGACGTAACAGGAGCCAGCCAATCAGCGACAGTGCACCACGAGAACCATATGTTGTAATATTAAAGGCGTATACCGCGTTTTTTGGTTTTCTTTCCTGCAAAAACCCTCATTTTTGTTATCTTGTTTGAGAACACGTGGCGTCAAAAGTTATCTCAGGACACCCGTAGAGATTGGTTAATATGATTTGTGAATATATATCAACGCCATTAGTACTTATTTTGAAAAGTAACGATAGCAATAGTAATATTTATAGTTGGAAATATAACAGAGCTTTCTGTTTATTTTATTTTAAAGGGAAAATGCACATTCATTAATAGGAACACTGAGGCTGATGATGTAAATATTGGCAGATTTATGCAGGGGATGTCTGCAGTGCCTGGCATACTGGGTTTCTCTTGCTATCTATACACCAAAGATGCAAAAGCATCCCTGCATACCACAGCACAGCACATATCTATCTATCTATCTATCTTAAACACTAAAGGCCAACTATGCTGCTTTGCAAGTATTGAATTAGACCAACTTTGACTAACTCTTTCGAACTGCACTAATTCTTTGTTGCATATTCAACATTTGAGTTCAGTCATGTTCCAGAAACCAGTTTGAGATTATTTGGGACACTGCACAGTATTCTGCTGGAAGGAGCCATCAGAAGATGGGAACTCTGTGGTCATAAAGAGATGGATTTATATAATGGTCAAATGGTACCAAGGGGCCCAAAGTTTTCCAAAAACATATCATTCACACCATTACGCCCTGCACCCTGAACTGTTGATACATGGCAGGATGGATCTATGCTTTCATGTTGTTTACACCGAATTCTGATCCACAAGCTGAAATTGTGACTCATCAGACCAGGCAAAGTTTTTCCAATCTTCCATTGTCCAATTTTGTAGAGCCCATGTGAACTGTAGCCTCAGTTTCCTATTCTTAGTTTACAGGAGTGGCACCTGATGCAGTCTTCTGCTGCTTCTACTTCAAGGTTCAATGTCTTGTGCTTTCAATGATGCTCTTCTGCACACCTTGGTCGTAATGAGTGGTTGGGTTACTGTTGCCATCAGTTAGAAGCAGTCTTGCCATTTTCTTTCCAACTCTGGCTTCAGCAAGTTGTTTTGGCTAGGGAACTAAAGTGAATATTTTCTTTTTCAGACTATGCTCTGTAAACCCCACAGAGGGTTGTGTGGGAAAATCCAGTAGATAGGCAGTTTCTGAATTACTCAGACCAGCCCTTCTGACACCGACAACAATGCTATGATCAAATCACCTTTCTTCCCCATTCTAATGCTTGGTTTGAACATCGGCAGGTCATCTTGACCACATCTACACATCTAAACGCACTGGGTTGCTGCCATGCGATTGGCTGACCAGTTACATTTGTAATAACACGTGGCTGAACAGGCGTACCCAACAAAGCCAGTGAGTTATTCTAAAAACTCAGACACAGGAGGACATGAGGCCAATTACAAAAACAGAAAATATGTTATTTAGGTAGGTGGGTATAGTATGCCAGGTATGTGGTGCTTATTAAGAATACACTGGAAGCCCAGACCCATTTTCTGGGATTTGAAAAGTATTTTACAATCCCCTCTACAATATTCTATGATAGACGTGGATGTGTTTTGTGTAAAATATCTGCAGATGCACAGTTTTATCATCATCTGCAGATGATGTTAAAATTTGCAAACCTAACAGATAAATGGAGTCAAAATTCATGATGCTGACTTTGGTGCTGTTCTTTAGTTTACCGAGCTTGGTACGAAGCTCCAAAAGTGATCAATTAAAATGGCACACATCTTGCATGTAAGTTGTTTTTTTTTAAAATTGTGGCAGTTGCATTCATCTGTCTGTATTTATGTAAATGTGTTTATTTCTCTGTCTGCTGTGAACAGATGACAAGTGTCCAAGCTGTGATGACAAGTGTCCAAGCTGTGATGACAAGTGTCCAAGCTGTGAAACATCAGGCCTGTCATCTGTCATCCAGTGACCCAGCTGAGTGGACTCCAATCACACTTCAGTTCACTGCTGAGTTTGGACCAAAACCAAGCTGTTACTCTCAAAAGAGTAATCATTTCATTATGCTATGATGTATCAAACAAGCAAAGAAAAATAAGTTATTTTCATCGTACATTTTGATCCAGGAGTCCAAAATCCATTCTTTGTAAATAAAGTATTTATTCAAAAGTGACATTGCAAAAACATTTATAATCACAAAAAATGTACTTTTTAATTGCAATGTCAAACCGGCTTATTAAGGATTTCTAAACTCACATTGTCTTATTTTGTTCATTTTTACACAGTAGTGCATGCTACTTTAACCCAGGACTGTAAATAAGTAAGTAAGAAAAACAGCGTTTTAGGTTTCACAGTAACTGAGATCATTTCATATTCAACAGTCCCAAAAGGTAAACAAAAAATCTATGAACACAAAGAAAGATAAGAAATCTGCCCAAGATGAATACTGCATGGAAGAAATGAGGTAAACTATGCAATCACACACCATCACACATTCAATTGTTAAAACTACACTTCATACCCCGAAAAAAAAAAAAAAGGAAAAAGAGAAAAAGTAAGAAAAGTCAGTGGTGGTCACTCCAGCTCGTAGTTATCGTATGACAGCTGCTTCAGACGTGTGATACTGTCTGAAATAAAACCACACAAAATGAGACAAAGTTATTAGGGACATGCTATTATAGTGACATGGTAAATCACAGAACTGAGTAGAATATGTCTTACCCAGCACCCACTGCTCAGACAGGATCCTGCTTCCTTCTGGCCTCCTGCCGCTGTATTTCCCTATGCAGATTCCCGCCTGCCGCACAGTTTTGCAGACTGTCCCTCCACAGAGCTCAATCAGCTCCACCAGGCTCTGCGTGGGTGGCTGGGAGTGCTGAGACACAAACATGGCAGGCTGACCTTGGAACAGGTCCTGCTGGTGCTCCCCAGCAGACAGGTGCCTCTGGAGACGACAGATCTGTGAAGAAAACTGACATTCAAACGCTGCACTGGTGCACTGTTTTTACTATGTTTTCCTGTTTCAGAAAATAAGCTTGGGACCTTTACACACACCAGCCACTTAGTTATGTACACCTGAGCACCTCTTCAAGATCAAGAAATTAAATCTCAGCATCAAAAATAAAGATGAAAGGTGATTAAAGTGCGGATGTGAATTTTTTGCAGACAACCAACTTCAGGCTTTATAGAAAAGGTTCTGAAAAAGAGAAAATATCCAGTGTGTAGCAGTTCATGCCAGAACGAATGGCAAGACTGCTTCACTTGGGCTTGAGCATAACTGAACGCAAAACATATCAAAATTTGAAGCAGATGAGGTACAGCAGCATTAGACCACACCGGAGGACAGCTCTATCAGCTAAGAAGAAGAAACTGAGGCTACAATGCACACAATCTCACCTAAATTGGACAATAGGTGATTGGAGAAAAAAAACTTGCCTGGTCTAATGAGTTTTGGATTTATTCTACTACATTCAGATGGTAGGGTCAGAATTTAGTATAAATATCATGAAAGCATGGATCCATCTGCCATGAATCAACAGTTCAGTCTGGTGTGATGTGTGGGAGATATTTTACCTATCCTCTGATGACTGCTTCTGGCAGGATATAGCAGCATGTCACAAAGTTCAAATCATCTCAAACTGCTTACTTGAACATGACAGTGAGATCACAGTCCATCAGAACACCTTTGGGATGTGGAGCAGTGGGAGATTTGCATCATGGATATGCTGCTGAGAAATCTGCAGCAAGTGTGTGATGATATCGAGTTAATATGGACCAAAATCCCTGAGGAATCCTTCCAACACCTTGTTGAGTCGATGCCATGAAGTATTAACGCAATTCTGAAGGCAAAAGGTCTTCCAACTCATTAATAGTGAGATGTAACCTATGACGTGCCCAGTGAGTATATGAAGTTAGTGCCAGCAGCTTATTGGCATACCTCAGCACAAAGGCTGGAAACAAGACTTAGAAACTATGCTGGCTCTTTAACAGCAAATCCAGAGTTGATTAAAATGTTTTGCACAAAAACAGAAGTATAAAAGTTACAGCTCTGCATGTGTGGCAGACTTTGTTGTCTGCTTCTTGATGCCGACTCAAAAAAAGAGACTCCAGGAATTAATTAGCATAGTTATGACAGTTTTTTTGTAAAACAACCTATGACAGTGCAAAGACCATTTCTCAAAATGTCTAAAAGCTAAATTAAAGGCACTGAACCTGCCACATCAAATGTTTTCCACCTTTAACATGTCATTTATCACAACTACACATAATGACAGAGATGCCTTTGCGGAAAAACTAATTGTCAACTTAAAAGATGTGTCATCGCTCAGTCTGTTAAATCTCTCTTACATGAAATAGTCGTTAACATCAGGTCCTACTAATTTGATTAATTGGGCTCACTTCCAAATGAAAACAGGACTTTCATTAATGTCATTAGCAACACCCGTGTTACCTATTGTTTCGTGTTATAACAGCGGGCGTGGATAAAGTCTATGAGCTCTAATGGGGATTATATGACTTTACCAAACTCTGGATTAATAAGCATAAGCATGTTCACATCATTTTGCCCTGTGATAGCAGTAAACATGCAGGCGCTACTAACACCATTAACTACGGATAAATTATATTCCAGTCTCACAACAGGTAATGACAGATTAAGAATGAGCCATCATGCACAGTTTCAGGGCCCTGAGAAAGAAGCAATTTATACTTAATTCTTTTCATTATTTAGTCCTGAGTTTTATCGACTGTGACGTGTCAAAATGCCATCTGCAGGGAAAAAAGGTCTGTGAGGAAGTGAGCTGTCGGTTTAGTACAGTATAAACTGTACATGCCCACACAGTCGTGAAAAGGGGACACAAGCAAAAACACCACCACAATCGCTCCACGGTGGCCAAGCAGAGACAAACACAGAATAATCATGAACTCGTATTGTGTGACTTTACAAGGAATTATTAGTCAATTTAATCTCCCGATGACTGTTCGCTAATCCATCAAACATTGTTAGGTTTTTGGCACGCTTCCCAGCATTCATTGTGTGTTTGGTTTTTCAGGAAACCTTTGTCCTTTGTAGTTCTACCAAGATTTCCAATGGAAACTTGATAAATATGAGTCACAGCTTTTCTTTCTCTGATAAACATGAAAACAATCTCTCCATTTTAAAGATCAGTGCTGTCAACCTGCACGGCACTAAAAAGGCAAATAGGGTACTCTTCCCTGAAATCACTTTTATATGATATTGATGTAAATGTGTGCTGCCGCTGATGAATAAATTCAAGTCAATTTTAAAAATGTTATTCATCTGTGGAGCAAATTAAAGTGTCCACTTTGACCATCAAAAACCTAATCTGCATTCATCAGAACAACAAATCTGATTCCTTCAGGCCAGTTTCAGCACTGAAGTACTGAAACTAGCCTGAAGGTGGCTGCTGGAGATAAAGCAGCAGTTTGGCTGTGAGGCACACACCTTCACAGCCTAAACCAACGCACAATCACTGTACCATATGAGACCAATTTAGACAGCAACAGCTGTTGTTAGTATAAGCAGACATTTGCAAGCCACAGCTGAATGCTAAACCTCACTCAAATACAGTTTATTGCAGTAGAAAATTGATAAATTCTGATCAAACTCTGATACTTCCAAGTAATATAACCATAATTTGATTAGAATCACATAAACACATGTAAGAACAAGTTGAACTACAATCCCAACTTCTGTGCCTGGTTTCATTTTTTAAGCTCACCTTGTTCTCAGACTTATTTGAAGCTCTCTGCCTGACTGGACGGGAGCCTGTGATTTTCTGTGAGGGTCTTTCTTTCCAAGTTTAGTGAGTGATGCTCTAAATTCTCATGACAGTTCAGCTGATAAACTGAAGGGGCAAACTGCTCTATACAAAGTCAAATACGTGGAAAAAGACTTCAAGGCTTTAAGTCTTTATTCACAAAATCAGAGACTGTTGGAGAAAGAGTTCAGGAAATAGATTCACATTAAATTTAACCCACATTAAAGATTAAAAGACCTGAGCTCTTTATCTGAGCTCTAACATGGGAGGAAAAACAGGAGCATGCATACAAGAAGAAGTTTGTCTATTAATTATTTTTGCCCGTCATTTATGACGAATGACAATCACGGTGACAATGTATGAGCAAATAAGCAAATAAGTCCCCAGTCACACAGGCTTAGTTCGGTCCATGACCATCTAGCAACCATAGGTCATGAAGGAAAAATGTGTATTTACCATATTGTGGGCAAAAACCTCCTTGTTATTTCTTTGGTCTCTAGTATATTGGTGAGGTTGCCTGTAGTTTGCATGGAAGTGACAGACCTCTCTACAAACACTGTCCAGCTGCTCTTGGAGCTGTAGAGAAACAGTGAAAAGTGTGACACAAACGAGAAACAGAGACCATTGACCCTCAAAGTAGTAGCAGATTTATTTATCATAACTCACAATGTATAGGTCGAACAATAATACCCTATTTTTAAGGGTAGAGAGGAGCTAAAGCCCATTGCATCAGTATTAGCATATATGCTAAAACTTTTTTTGATTTAACATAATGCGGGAAAAAATGCTTGAGTTAATTTATAAACAGCGTAATCACATATGAAATGTAATCAATAAACGTAATGAAAGTCCAAAATCTTTTTTAAATTTAGCCATCTCACCTTCTAGGTCCGCTTCTCCGGCACATCGAGATCCTCTATCGGTGTGGTTACTGTTTTTATATTAATGCCAAGAAAGTTTGTTCTGCCCCCCTGAAACTGTGTGTTTGTGATGCACGTTGGATCTGTTCCAGTGTATTAAAAGACGATCCTTGACTTTCATTTTTGGGAAGTGGATAATGTCCCATGAATTGAGTCTGAAATAAAGAGAAGCTGTGCTGTCTAGAGGTGCAGAAGGAGGCAACCTTGAAGGGGAAATCAGGTCAAGTTAAATCAGGCAAGGTTTTTGATTTGTGACTCTGACTCCAGTGAAACAAAGCACTCAGACTGAGCAGACAATGATGTGGAGTTTCTACAGTAAGCTACGACTAACCAGATTCCCCTTTTTCACATATATTCATACAGCACTTTATTCCATGGACTTGAAATGTTTTATATAACTCATATTCAAACATGTTCAAACTAATAACCATGCATTTGGGCTGTGGAAGCAAGAACTTTTGCCACCCCAACAAAACGGCACGGATGCCAAAAATGTACAAAATTGTAACCTTAGATGAGCTTCATTTTATTACCTTTTATTTATTCAAATTTTACATTTTTTCTGTAAAGTGAGAAAGCAGAGAGGGTAGTGGAAGCAAACAGACAGCATGAGCAGCGCTGTAACCAGGATGAATAAATTAGCATCCTTGTATAATCAAACACTTTGTGTTCTTGGCATTTCAGCAGACTTTACACATGTTAACAGCATGAGGAAACTGTCTAAATGGAGCAGTAATAAATTCAATGAATGAATGGTCCCTGGACTGGACGTATATTTAACTGAATTGCTGTTGATGTTCCTGCCCTCCCCTTAGTTTTCAATGAATACTAAAAGTGATGCAGATCAATCTACTGTGAGGGTGATTCAGCCTGAACACCTGAAAAAGTCAATATTTTTGCAATGACTGCATGTCCTTCCTCTTTGGTAATGTGCTTAAAACGTGTAACATTTCCTTTATACCATAACTATTACATCAGGCTACTTCCTACAATTCTGTTTTGGTATTTGTACTGTCCCAAGAAAAGGTTTGTGAACCTTTTCTACATCGAGTGCTCATAAATGTGGTCTGCACTTCATCTACACAAATCTAACTGGATCAAATTAATATTTAACAGCTGTACTATTCATGTAAAGCTACAATTATCAATCTGCTCTTCTCAAGAAAGATTGGTTGGTATGTACCATGCCTCAATTGCAACATCTTTGACAAAACCATATGAGAAGCATTACAGTGATGCTCAACAATGGCAAAGAGCTCCAAAAGCATTTTGAAAGACCAATGTATTCATCGGTCCACAAGTTTTCACAAGAAAATGTAAGGGCAGCACTCCATGACCTGCTGCTTTGTAGAGACTGGATGGTGCAACAAGAGAATGACCCAAAGGTTGAAAACAATAAGAAGTAGTGTTTTGGAAAACCAAACTGAGATGATGTGGAATGAGAAACTCAGTGAAATTAAATGTTCAAGCAAATCATCCCAGAAATAATGATGACCTAAAACAGTCTTGTAGGAGTAATGGTTCAACATTCCTCCTACTTGTGGTCCAGGAAACATTTGATGGAGGCTGCTGCAGCTAAAGGAGGTTCTGAGTTACTGAACTAGTTTAACCTTCTCTTTTTCAGCCTGCACTTTTAGTCCAGTGTGCTCGATAAAACATTAAAATTGTGCATGTTTGTGTGTTCTAAGTTTAGTCAGATTCCAGGGGTTTTTTTTGGTCATTTTTGACTTTGACATTGAGGAGACCCCTCTAGTTGTCACTAAAATGTGATTAGACTACACATCACACATGTGGTTAGTTTTTTGATGTCACAGAGCCCTTAATTTTTTTTATTTTTTTTTACTGACTACAACAACTTTGTCATGTCAAGATAGGGCTCCAATTGGACAAAAAGACCCCACAGTACGCACTCTGTGTGTTGTAGGATAGTTATTATAAAAATAAATGGATGCATGTTGTTGTATCATTACATGCTGCTGAAAGCCAGTTCCCTAATTTTCTATCAAACGTAACCATTAGTTTTCACAATAATGTTTTGCTCTCTTCTGCAAAACATTATTTAAGCCACAGAAAAACAAAATCGCTAATGCATGCATTTTAGGCGCTTTGTTCACCACAGTTTCTGGAAATATTCCATTACTCCTAATTACTATCAGAACATGCTGGAAAATCACAACACCACCCTTTAGAAGGCTTCAAAAACATTCAATATGTAAAATAAATAAATGAGAATAAATGAATAAATAAAAAAAAAAATACACTTTCCTATGTGTAAAAGTGTGGGACCATGTTTTGTTGGGCTATTTTGGGCCTTTGTAAACAAGAATGGGCTAGGCTACAGAAAACACCCACAACTTGCTGAGATTAAAACTCCCAACCTAACAGAAAAACCTGCTTTTTAAAAACTGATTTTTATTGTAAGAAAGAAAAAAGAAAGAGCTTTCCCATGACTTTTGGGTCTGCAAGGGTAAAAGCATATAATGCTTCATTATACTTGTGAATCATGGTTCTGCCAAGGTCATTTAAACTCTGAAGTAGATGCAAATGAAAAAAAAAAGTCATGTTGTTTTTCTAAATAGAGGTCATAAAACGGCCACTCTGAACCACTGGGAAGTAATAAATGAAATGAAATGAAAATCTCAGAGTTTTAAGACATTTTGAGCTTATCAAATAAACCATTTAAAAAAAAAAAAAAAAAAAAGGAAATTGTA
>VUQG01018367.1:93843-146915 GCA_015106755.1 Etia nguti
TAGGTACTGTTTATATGCACAAAACAGGAAATGGTAAATAATAAAGTTGAAATGGAGGCTTCTTCCTTTGAATTTCCCATTCAGGGTGCTTGCGGTAAACCGGGAAACATTTTTCAATGAATGGGATGGACGCTACTACTATCAAAGAGTGTGCTGAAGGTGGACAGCTGCATCCTGAGTAGTTGTTCAACTAAAGCAACAAAAAACATGTGGGTATTGTGGAGGATATAGTGGAAGATGTGTAGTTTGTGCATCTGCTCCTTGTGTGTTGCTCAGCGAGTGTGTACTGAAAGGAATCTCCACTTCAGTGCTCTTCACAGTGACTGGCCACAGGGAAGGGGGTGTGGTTTAAACTCACAGTTTAAAGCACTATAGCAAGTGCTCAGGGGTCTAATGAAAGGCGAGCACATGCAGTCTGGCACCATCAACCTTAGGACACACTACCTCTCATTCCTGATGGCTTTTTCTCCTCCTACCACTGAGAGGTAATAAAAGGAACCTGCAGAACCTCAAGAGAGCTGTTTACACTTGGATGCTGCTGGGAGAAGATATCCAATCAGATAGAGATAGGATTAAAGAAACCCTGAAAATCCAAGGGGGTTTATTTGTACGTTTAAGGTAACTCGCTCTACAATGAAGATGCTGAATGTGGACCTACTAGTTTTAAGCTTGTGCCTTGGTCTGGGAACTGGAGTCAGTGCTGCTGAGAAAACACAATATCAAATCCAGAATGGCCCTTGCAGCTATACATTTCTGCTGCCTGAGCAGGATAACTGCCAAACTCAGTATAACAACTACAACTATCCTGTCCAGAAGGACGGACCTACAGACAATGAGTCAATTCAGAGGCTGGAACAACTGGAGATCAGCATGGAGAACAACACGCAGTGGCTGCTTAAGGTAAAGTTGTGTCACACCCATGACATCAGTGAAAGAAATTTAAACTCAGTGGTTAAACTGTATCACAGTAAGTTAAGAGTAATGACATAAAGCCTGCGTAGGTATAAAAAAAAAAAAACTCAAAAAACTGCAATGATGTGAAAGAGGACAAAATGTGCTGAAGAGCTGAAGGAGTCACCACAGGGGTGTCAAAGTGGAGATACTTTCATGCCGATCTTTTGTGCAAACGTGGGCAAAGACTAGTAAATTATTCTCTCACCATATTGCCTCTACACTTATGTGCAAGTATCAAATATACTTCTACAGGTGGAACAGACAATTATGTGAAACGTGCACATTTCACGTGGTGGACTGCTCATTGAGTCTGACCACTAGCGCTCTGATATCAGAAAGTTTTGACCAAATCAAAACAAGAACACTGTGTAGTTACATAGAAGCAGTTAAAAGAAATCACAGCATCAACAACCACATACTCAACAAAAAAAGAAAAAAACAAAACAAAACTTGTTTTTGTAAGACTGAAAGACTCTTCTGAAAGCTCTCCCATATCCTTAAGTTGGATAAGTGGTTGGGAAAATGGACGGATGAATGGATGAAAGGCTCTTTGAGAATCTATTTTGATTTAATGACATTTGAAATTGACACAAAAAAATGTGCTCAGTGTCTGTGAGACACCTTTATTCAACCCGGACTGACAAAGACTCAGCGCAGGTGTCCACACGGGGGGATGCACACTTTCCTTTCAGTTTACCGAGCCATTACGTGTCCAAGCAAAAGAAGCGAGATGTTTCTTTTCCTGGGCCTTTTCAGAGTGTGATTAATGATCAGAACGAAACAAGACAAGCCAGAAACACAAAAAACATCTCACAGTTTGATGACACGATCCCCGTCTCGTAACATAAAACAAACCCTGATCCGTTACACGGCGCTATACTCACACAAAGACACAAGAGCTGCCTCAGAAATCAAAGCCTGTTCACAATACAAACGAACATTTATCCAAAGCCACATCTAAAAATGTGGTTTTACTTGGAGCAGCACACTTCATCTGTTTCACATCAGTCTCTGCGCACAGAAGACGACTCCCTCATCTTTATCTGTTACATGTCTGCCTCAAATTAACACTTTTGGGAGAACTCACAACTCAGGTCTGAAAACTGATTTCTCTTTGGACAGTCTGCACAAAAAAAAGCATACACCAGAAAAAAAGACCAGAAAAAAATCAATCTTAACCCCAAATCAAAGTATGCTTATTTATTAATAACTACTGGAAAGCTGCGGTATGCCATACTATGTATTAAGGCATATACTAATATACAAAACAAACCAATGTATTTCTTAATTCTGCCATAATGAATAACTGAAAACTCACAGTAGTTGATGACACTCAAGTGTCATTTGGAAACTGTGCTGACTGTGACAATGACTTTGCTACCCAACAGCTGTGGGGAAACTTTTTAATAATTTTAAGCTGAAATTTGTTATGTGTATTAAAAGTGAGGTGAACACTGTCATCGCAAATAAAGTGAGAGAGAGATATATGTTCAACATCTGAACAGCAAAGATACTCAGGCTGGTCTAATCCAGCAGGTGTAAGCGTGTTCAGGCACAGCTTTCCAGACTGCTCAAACTCTATTTTAACTCTTGATTAAAAGCTCCACTGAGAAAAATGTATGTCATATAACCCTAAAAAACAATAACTAGCTAAGGTGAAATGAAAGATTGCCTGCTTCACGTTTGAATGAATGCCTCACAGCCCTGCCTCACTGAGGTTATAAATCTCATCATCACCTCCATCCATGAATGGTTTGGTGGATGGATGGAAAAGATTAGATGAAAAGAAAATAATTTGAGAAAACAAGCAAATCCCATCTATGCAGAGGACTTCACAGCAGTCAAATAAACATACTGGGGGTCTTTAAATAAAGTTGCACATTAGGAAAGAAAAAGTTGCAAATCAGTAGGTTTGTTGTGCTTTATTATCAGACTGTACTCATTTCGTTATTGAAAGTACTATTAATGCCGCACCAACTGATGACAGCTGGAGAAAAAATGTCCGTCACACGAATGAGGAACACAGTCATTCCCTCACTGACGCCTCTGAGGCACACAGAGTAAACAACTGATTAGATCATTGGCTGTCAATGGGACATCCTGCCAACAATTCAAATGACACCCTTCCACATATCTGCGTGAATCTGAGAACATAAACAAACTAGACAGCAAGAGAGGAAGACAAACAAAATCAGCACTAATTGCAGCTTTTGGTTGTTTTTAGCATAAGTATTAATAGTCAAATAAAATGCCTGCCGTTGCATTTCTGACTGATGAATACATAACGACAGTGATTATGCAAACTAAGAGGAGATAACATCGATATTCAACTGACACTGGTTTCTAGTTGCACACAGGTTGCTGTCATGAAGGATGTAACTTCTCACTCAGCACTTCCATCCTGTTTACGAGTCGTGTGACCTGATTGCCACTCAGGAACAGCATGCAGGAAATAACTTAATGATTAGTCTGGGTCTAAATCTGGCAATACAGTAAGGTAGACGAGAAAAAATCCCTAAATTAATAAGATGTTTGACACGGGCAAGGTTACGTCAATGTTTGACACTGAAATGAGACAGCTTTCAGTTCATTATGTCATCATTTCCTTTTTTTACCACTTGCAAACCACTTTTGTTTAGATTCAAAAAGGTTTTTAGTGAAAAGGCCTCATGATGGGCAACTTTTGTTAATGTCTATTCCCAGGGTCTCTTTTTGAAAATCAATCTTGGTGCATGTTTTCACTGTATTATCATCCTATTTCTGATATATACATTATCATCCACATTACTAATGAAATACACAAAGCACTTACATTTATTAGGGTTACAGATTATAAAAAATATATATATTATCAGAGTCCATACAGTTTTAGGGAGGGAGGTGTAGTGGCTCACATATTCACCTAACAAGCGTCAGATCTCCCATTAAATCCCAGAAGGAGACACAAATCCCTTTGGGGGTTGCGTTAGGAAGGGAGCTGCCTGCTGTGGTGACCTCTTGTGAATAAGCGAGTACCTGAAAGTAGCTTTAGCTGATGAGAAACAGTTTACTTAACTCCTGATTTCTCGCTTGTCCACAACCAATGAGAAACAGAATCTCTGTGTCCCATATTAATGTCAATCTGTGGACCTCTGTATTACACCTAACACAGGATTGTACACAACAAAATGACCAGGTGATGATGAGAATCGGTAGCTCACAAAAACTGTCTAAACCTAATTATCATCCTTCTCTTTTGCAGCTTGAGAGCTACATACAGGACAGCATGAAGCAGGACATGATCCAAATCCAACAGACTGCTGTACACAACCACACGGCTACAATGATTGAAATCGGGACAAACCTGCTAAGTCAAACTGCTGAGCAAACAAGAAAACTGACCAATGTGGAGGCACAGGTGAAACTGCACATTTTGTTTATTCCTCAAAAGCAGAAATAACAGCCTACACTGTGACGCACTGCAATAAATATTTTCGTTTGCAAGTGTTAAAAAAAAATAAGCAGAGAGAAAAACAGGCATGATGGCGTCAGTTTATTATTGTGGCTACACGTCAATGACCTTATGTGAGCCAACTGTACAGCATTTCCTGTTATTAGCACACTTGTATTCCCAGAGAAAGGGTCTATCAGTTTGTCACAATCAGACATCCGTCTGTTCAAAGACATCAACAGCTCCATTGGAGACACACAGCTAGGATCCATGTAAACAAGCTGCTTTTTGCTGAGTTCAGTTCCTCCGAACTGGGAAATTAGTGGCAAGGTCCCCAACCCCAGAGTGCAGTTCAATACGTAGGTCTGTGAAAATACGTGGATTCTCAGTTTCCCCTTGTTCAGGTATGTCTGCTGTATTGGAACTTGGCTGTTCTTTCCCGTCATGTTTTTTTTTCCATTTTAAAATGGTTGTTTGTTCACTCTGCAGGTGCCAACGGAGTTTAACTTGATCAACATGACGAAATACAAAGATTTATGTCCAGATTGGCTATTGACTGATATCTCTCACTCTTATTAAATTTAGGACTTATTTACATGTTTAAAGGTTTTTAATTTCCAGGAAATTGGCTTTTGTATTAAACCTGAAAGCATAATAAAAATATTTAATTTCATTATATCCAAAGTAAAAGAGTGTTTCATTAGGGTCCATCCAGTTCTTAGGATAGTGTCAACCAATCGACATAAAGACAGTACAAAACATTTACACCAAAATCTCAAACATTTAAAAGTCTACAAACTCAGTGGATGTTCTATAATGAGATATGGCTGAGACACTGTGCTTCATTTCTTTCTTTTAATTTTAGGTTATTCATCATACAACTCGGATTGAACGCCAGCTTCTTGAAAACTCTTTGTCAACCAACAAGCTGGAAAAGCAACTAATTGTCCAAACAAATGAAATCAACAAACTGAATGACAAGAACAGGTGAGGACAGCAAACGAAATGGGAAAAAATTTTACATTTTAAAATTCACCAGCAGCAGCATTTAGGCAATGAAAAAGCTAGCTGCTGAACCTGCATGCTTCCCCTCAGTTTTCTAGAGAAGAAAGTAAAAGAGATGGAGGAGCAGAGGCAAGTGGAGATGAAGACGCTTCAAGAAGAAAAGGAGCAGCTCCAGACTCTGATACTGAAGCAGACGGCTATCATCGGGGAGCTGGAGCAGCAACTACTCAAAGTCTCAACCAACAACACAGCCCTGCAGTATCAGCAGCAGGAGCTACTGGACACTGTGAACAACCTCATTTCTAACATCGCTGCCGGCACTGCTCGAGGTGAGGCAGCCCCCCATCAGGCCATTGTAACCTCTTTTAAAATGAAAGTTCAGGTAGGAGGTCTTTTGTGTAGCATTTATGTCAGCACACATTTGCTCAGGGGTCACCAGTCTGACCATAGACCTTACATGTAGGCTGAGACAGCTGTAGCCATTGAATACGCAAAATTAGAAGATGAGGCCAATACCATTATATCAGTTAATATGAAGCTACAGGCTGCTGCTAGTTCGCTTTATTTCATACTACCTAGGCTAGCTGTTTCCCATCAGCTTAAGTCTTTTAAACAAACAATGACCCCCACCCCCACACCAAAAAACAAAAACAAAAACAACAAAACAAAAAAAGTAACACACGAGGCACCAGGACCAAACTTAGTAAAGATCTCACACTGAAACTAAAGAAACATGCAGGACTTTTATTATAATCAAACATATTAGCTTAGCACAACCTCAGGCTAAGTGCTATACAGTTGTGAGTTGTTTAAATTAAAAAGTCTAATTTCTTCTACAGGTCCCAAAACTGTCATGATGCGGGACACACCTACTACATTCATGGACTGTGCTGCTGTCTACAAATCAGGAAATACCAACAGTGGTGTCTACACGCTAACATTACCCAACAATACAATGGAGGTTAAGGTAAAGTAGGCCTGACTGATTGTTTTCAACTGGTTTTATGCTACATTATCATGCTACAGTCATGTTGGTGGCTATGGCACAAACAAAATTACTGTGACCATGGCCATTAAACTTGTTCCTTTTGAAATGGTTGCTTTGAAGATGAGGGCTAAATCTGAAAACACTCACAATCAATGTGTCTTTAAAACAACTTTGGAGCCTCAAGATTGCGGTAAAACAGAAATAAGACAAAGACGGTCTGCTATTAGTTTGTGACTGAACAGCAACTTGATGATTATATGTAATTTGTGACAATACGGCAGTTAAAAGTGAGAAATCCACAAAACTCTGAAATTTGCTGCCATCTACGTACACAGCAAAAAGCATTAAAGAGAAATTCAAATATCATAGCTCTGAAACAGAAATTCATCCTCAAATAGTGATGTAGTTGCTGTGATTTAACTGCAAAATGATATAGGAGCTTGGCAACCTTGCTTTCATATAGGAATATAAAGCAAATGCAACCAGTTCAGTCCCCTGTTGCAGATGAATTGTGCTCATTGATGCAGACTGACTGAAACATGTTGGCAATCCATCTGTATTTATAAATTAAGCAGCATTATTTGCAAACCTTCTCTAATCTGTTGGAGAGTGAAGTCAGTCCCAGTTGGACCATGACTGTTTGAAGACAAGTTGCCTTCCTAGTGACAAGGATCCTATTTTTGCTCTCGTGTGACTGAGCCATAAATGGGTAAGGCACACTTTTTTAGATCATTAAAAATCATTCACTCACATGTCACACATGTATGAGTGCCAGCACATACTGAAAATCTGCATTGAAAATGTACATAAACATTCACACAGGCATGAACTGACCTATCAGTTAGTTAATAAAACAGAGCATGCTGCTTTAGGAGGAATTCACTTTTAAAAAAAAAAGGGGGGGGCGAGGTTAGCTTAAAATGTTCATTGACTTCTATCACCGCATGCTTGAGCTACAACTGTGATCTCCTTAGATACTTTTGAAAAATTCTGAAACCTGGAACACATTTATTTTAAGTAGGTCAAAATATAAATAAGTATGAACTGTTTACAGAGCATTATATTTGAATAAATATTCACTCCTCTTTTTTCATTGTGTCTGTAGGCTTTCTGTGACATGGAGACAGAAGGAGGTGGCTGGACGGTTATACAAAAACGCTTTGACGGCCGTGTTGACTTTCACCGTACGTGGCAAGAGTACAAAAAGGTAAAAGCTTCGAGGAAGAAATTCTTCCCTTAAAAATAATATTACCCAGGCTACGGCCTCCATTCCAAATCAAACAGCCCAACAGTGGTCAGATTTGGTTTGGGCCATTGACTATATTTTAAGGAGCTGGAGATTGTCTCCTCTGAGGTAATTCAAAGAAGGAACAAACCGTAACCACTAACACAGAGAAGCAATGCCCATCTTCTGTTCAGGAAAATAATAGCAGCATTTTCCCCCTCACATTTTGGAAAAAGGCTTTACATATTTTTAGCTCTTTGTCATTATTTAAGTATCATATTCAATTCCACTGTTATTACAGCCAGTGCCCCTAAAATTGTACAATGACAAGTAGGATAGAGCTGGGTTGACACTTTGAATGCAAGCATGGTTAAAACTGACATGGTTTTTTCATTAACATCTTATTGTGAATGTGAATACTTGTGATTTTTTTATTTAATTGGATTTTGTAAACAGATTAAATATTTTATATTCAGAGGAAAAATAACTTTTAATGTGATAGTCAAAAATGTAGCACATTCTGATCTTCCATTGGTGTACTCCTTCTTTAACTGAAAAGCAATGACTGTAGGACTTTCACACAGTTTAATAACTTTTTTTTTGTGTGTCCTTTCAGGGATTTGGAGAACCCTCCGGAGAATTCTGGTTAGGAAATGAGTTTGTCTCTAGACTGTCAAATCAACAGTCCTACAAATTAAGGATCCAGCTGAGTGACTGGGAAGGAAACTCTGGATTCTCACAATACGACCAATTTTCTCTTGACAATGAAGCACAAAATTACAAGTACGTTGAAATAAATCTATCAGGCCCCAAGTGGCAAGTAATTAATATTTTGTTTCATTTCATGCTTTGAGCGGCAAAATTTTTCTGCTCGTGCAGCTTATTAAGGACAAAAAAAGCCCAACAGCAAATTATACACTGTTATGAAGCAATTTTAAAGACTGCTATCCTTAACACATACTAAAAACTGCTGCCAATTTTGATCCAAGATAACATGACATAATTAAAGCATAGCCTGAAAAGTCGATGAAATTAAATATGTAAACATAGAGAAGCATGTAGCCTCAAAAGCTGTATTCTCAACATAATGCAGTGGGAGTGGCAATCTCCCACACGTGAATATCGAGTCGAATCTGAATTAGAAAGGTATGGGTGTAATATTTTAAAATCTGATGTTTTCAGCTACTCTGGATGCAAACTTTTAGATCATCACAAGTATGCGTCCTTTAGCTTACTGACTGATTGACACTACAATTGCTTTGAACACTTATCACTAACGTACAAAAAGGACAGTTCTTTAGTATACGATTTATTCTGACAGACAAAGAGTGTCCCTCATAACTATCATTTATGTCATTGTAACTGCTGAACAACTACTACTATTTGGACCCACTCTAGAAATGTCCCTGGATAGTGTTTGATGCTGTATAACACTATATATTTCCTGATACTGATGTACTGGCATCAGCCCAAAGAAAATGTACTAAAGCTCTTCAGTACATGAAAAATAGGAAGTACATTTAAAGCCTCAGTTTTTCAGACATTCTTTCCCGACAATAAGACAACCTCCAAACATGTTTTTGCTTTCCAATGAAAGCTGACTTCTATACCTGAAGCTAAATTTGACAATCAGAGCTTGAAATGCCCCATTTCAACACAGCTTTATTGAGGTTTCCACTCTACTCTAATTTGGTGTTGAGATCTTTTTGCTCAGCGATGCCGGATAACTAAAAAGAAAACGGACAAAAAGTAATACAAAAAAAAAAACATTGTCATAAAATAAAAGTAGCGTTTTTTATATTTGCTAGACACAAATATCAACAAAATAAAATAGCGCTGGCTTCTGTTCTTATGCCGTTAGGCCGAAGAAGTATAAAAGTGAGGCTGAGCAATGCCTTTTGAGGAACAGAAATTACAGACTTCCTCTTCTTCCTTCATTTTCCCTTTTCCATTTTACAGGATACACCTTAAAGGCTACAGCGGAACGGCAGGCAAAATAAGCAGCATTGGGCAGCCAGGAAGTGAATTCAGTACAAAGGATGCAGACCATGACAAATGTGTTTGCAAATGTTCACAACTGACAACAGGAGGTAGGAACACACTACTGTAAATATCATGCCTTAGCTTGGGAAATTAAAAAAAAAAATACGTGTCAATCAGTAATGGACATTTTGTGGAACAAATTCCCATCCATACAAAGTCTTGGCACTTGCCCCAAAAGTCTTTAAGGCCAATTTAAGGGCAGCCATCCTTTTGTAGTCGTGTCAAAGAGCACAATTAGCTCAGACTTAATCACTGATCAACTCATTGGGGAATTCAGTCTCTACAATGGCTGACATTAATAGCCTGGGAACAGAGCTTTTCCCTCTCTCCACTGATGGCTTAAAGGTCCTGGTCCATTCCCCGTAAAGTAACTCAGCTGCCAGAAGTTTGCCTCCCTCTGTACTGGGGTTTGCCAAGTGAACATGAAAACACACAAACCCTTACCCTATCCTTTTTTTCCCATGAGGGGTCTCTCACAGGGGACTCCTTTGAGCACATTATACACAATTGTAACAGAGGGGGACTGGTCCAGCAAAAAGAGAAAAGGGGGATCTGTCATTACAAGCATGAAATTGAAATAAACAAAAATGCTAATGAATGCAATAAATCTGAATCTAAACGGGGCTAAATGCACTTTTCACTATAATGCCTTTCGAAACAGCACACAAAATAACAACAGTTTTTTAACCCTTTATCAGCCAAGTATCATAGAGTCTGCTTGGTCTTATTTTGTAATTTTGGCTGTAAAATTAAAAACTGACTCTATCACAAATGGTAATGGAGTTATGGTTACTTAAATAGTATAAAATGGATGGTCCATCGGGCCAAGTTTTAAAAAAAAAACCATTAATAATCTGTCTGTAAGTTCTTCTGTGAGCGGGTGAGGAGCACACATAAACACACAAAACCTTAACTTTAAGAGGGGTTTAAAATTTAAAAATGAGGCCCGGCTAAAATGTTCTAACTTCTACAAAAAGTAATCACTCTAAAAACCCAAAGTGGTTTCCATAAAGGTATCTGGACCTCTGTCTTTACTTAATTTTTTTTTTGTTTCTGTTTTGTTTCTCTCTGGTTTCCCAAATGGATGAGCAGTTCTTGAGAAACCTACCATCTACCTTTTCCGGACAGCCACTTTTTAAACAATCAGACACACACATGATTTCACTGACTGTATCCTTATATAGCTGCCCTCTTCTCAAAACAGTAACTTTATGACTGCCTGCATGGCACAGGTTTAGAGGAAATCTATAAACTTTAGCTACAAAAATAACCTGCTTACACTTTCCCCAAATGGGCACTACGCTAGCATGAAAAAAAGTTTCACAAAGATACTTGTGGCTCCGGACTGGCTTCTGAGAAATCTGACAAATTTCCTCAAGTAATACTACTTTACAGGTTACATTAAGAAAAAAAAACCCCAAAACATAGAGGATAGCAGCTCGAGCCTACATTAGACATAACTATCCTTAGAATCTGAAGCTTTGACTTGACTTGATTGTTGTTTTGTGTTATAGATCTAAACAAAGGAAAATAGCGGATGGAATAACAAGATAAATTCTTCTGTATCAATTCATTTCCTTTTCTGATAGAATTACTGTAATGAAATTGTTTTGTAATGCACCAAATAAACTGGTCACTTAGTTGTAATGTGTATAAATTAACACAACCTCACCACCTGCTCTATAAAAAATACAAAACAGTTAAATTAATAATGGTTAAATTAATAATTTTTTTCTATTGTAGGCTGGTGGTTTGATGCCTGTGGTCCGTCCAACTTGAATGGGATGTATTACCAAAAGGGCCAAAACGCCAATCGTTTCAATGGAATCAAATGGTACTACTGGAAAGGCTCAGGCTACTCACTGAAGACCACTACAATGATGATCAGACCAGCAGACTTCTCGGGTTCCCTTTGAACAGTCAGATTAAAGAAAATGGAAAGGAAATTCTGCCTGACAACAAGCAACAAACAACAAGACCAAAAATAAAAATTCTCAAGGGATCCAAAACACTATGTGCATATATTTTTATACACCTTTGTGCATCTTTATGTGGTAGATTTTAAAATATGGACAGTCACAGCAATACACATAGCTGTAGTATTTACAGTTATTTGAATAGTAATTAAATTTAGTAATAGAACTCTGATAAAGATTAAAAGTAAAGAAAAGACAGGAGAAACACCCCGCAACCATGTCAGTAAGGCCTCATAAATACATACACATCACAAATATTTATCTTAAAAATCCTATATCGGTCGGGCTCTATTTAGCAACATCAGCTAGCTTATCGGATTTATTTAATTTCTTTGAATCACTTTAACAGTTGAACTATTTTTAAAAACAGCTGCCAATGTCATTGTATAATAGAGACGATGGTACAATATGCTGATAAACATCTGGTGAAAGTTATTTTTTTGCATTGTGAACATTTTTCAAAATGTAAATGTTAATGTACAAATACCACAAAATGTTTCGATTATGATAACACTGTTTTGCTATAGAGATTATATGTACATTTGTCTTTTAATTTATAAGTAGATTTTAAGGTTGATGTTAAACTATCATATAAGAAAGGAGATTTCTTACAGCTACTTATTAATTTTATTGCACATGAAGGGAAATTAATTATTTTAATATAATTCTACAGTACTGGGAGTGTTTTTTAATCTGCATTTTTATGTAATGGTTCTTTTGAAGCTACAACTTTGTAAGGAAAATTTGGACAAGTACGGAAGTGTAACTTTTCACCAGTCAACACTGGCTTTAGGAGATTAGGACATGCAATGCTTGAGCAGCTGTTATAAACCTGATATTGAATGTTAAAAATCAACCACAAGGCAGAGAGCTTGATTCTGCATTGTAGTGGGTGACATAATAGTTAAGCCTAAGTCATGTGACCAAGAATAAACAGCCTTGAGGATGCTGATCTGCCAGACAACTACAGTGTTGTTTAAGATCTTTCAAATCTTTCTGTCATTTTATATTTTCCAAAATACACAATAAATTCAACATGCTACAAACTTGTGATTTTGTTGTTGACATTAATAGGTTCAGCTGCACATTTCAGATTTAAAGCCTCAAAGGAGCAATGCATGTTTAGCTAGTGGTTGGTAATGTAGCATGAGAAAAGCCATTCAAAGATGCAGAGTGACAAACTTAGCTGCAAGACAACAGCTGAGCAATGTATAAAAACATCAGAGCAAAGATGCAATCAAGAACAGACTAGACTTTCCAACATTTCCAGTGTTTGTCATCTTAATTTTACTTTCTGCAATATCTCTCTAAACCATATCTGAATAGTTTTTCATGCAACAAACAATGCATTATTTTGACCCAAATCCTTGTCTGGCAAGTGTCTTGCTAGAAAACTCTTAAGGTTTAACCGTTCAACAACTTTAGTTAAAATTTCATAAAAAATAAACAAAACAAACTATTTAAATCTGTTTTTGGATGTTTGTCTAGAATTTTTCAATTCTTTAGAAATATAAAAAAGGGACTTAAGCCTGGTTTCCACATGTTGCATTATATATAGATAAATTGACAGAATATGTATTCTGTTTATATTGATATTTCAAGAGATACTGGATTGATGCAAACCTCCTCTTATCCTAATAAAGAGTAGTCTTGATCATTTGATTTACACCATTTTATTTCTGGCCTAATGCAGAGACTGTAAAGAGATAGTTAAGAGTAGATCCATCACGGCTACAAAGACTTGAACTGGTATAAAAATGGCATTGCACCTGGCTATAAACGTTTGGAATAAAATAAATGAAAAATAACCAAAGAGAACCAAATTTCTATGACGATGTATCAATATTTGAGCAGAGACAATTTATATCGCAAATTATCTGACAGAATAAAAAAAAACCCAAAAGACAATACTATTAAAATCCGTTTCTATGATTAACTGGCCACAGCTGAAGGAACACCACACCACACAATAGAAGCCACAAGAATTGAATGAAAAAGGGAACCATGTGGTGTGCCAAATGATAAAAGGCCACGGGGATATAAAATATTTTATCTGTCACAACAAAAGCCATCATGCAATTTTAAGAGGAAACATGCTGACATTTGTCTACATTAAGACCCCAAGTCTTTCCTTGCAGGGCAGGACAGGACAGTGATTCATGAATGACAAGTGCAGGAAAAGGCAACATCCACAATTCACACAGGATGCTTTAGGAAAAACAAGCCTACTGTAAATGGATGACTGGCAGTAATGAGACTTAAAGCATGAGTGGAATGCTTTCTAGACTGTAATGTTTAGGTGCCAATAAAATCTCTAAAATATAAGTCCTGGAAAAATAGAAAATATCTTTTGTTGCATTCAGAGAGTAATAAATTGGAGAAGAGACTATTTAATACTGTTGAGTCATATCTGAAAAAGGCTTTAATCTCAAGGGGATTTTGAACTAGTTAAACCAAGAAAAATAATGATGTGAAGATAAGACGTTACGGCTTTTTTACACTACTGGAAAAAATAAAATAAAAAGATTTCCTGTAAACTCAATGCTGGTAATAAATCTGTCAAAGACCCTTTTACTAGTACTGTTTGAGTAGTTCTGGACTTACCTGTGCTGCAGGAAATTGATCTGAAAGTTCATATGGCTCCTCTGGAATCCACTGCCTTTGCTCCAAAGACCAGAGTATCTACTCAAAAGAAAACATTTCAGTTGGAGATAAGACAGAATCACCCTCCATCTTAACTTTGAAATAATATCAAATGACATCTTTGAAACATTTATAGTCGACGTACCCATTCAAATGAGAGGATCCAGCAGCCACGAGCTATGCCCAGCAAAATATTGAGAGTCCGCCTGTGTTCCCCAGACACCACATGAGTTGTGCTTTCACAAACACGGTCAACAATTGAAAAACCACCGAGTGCTTTCACCACTTGAACCACTGTGTTCTGCTTTCTACAAGAGACGAATAATAAGATTTAGATGCTTTCTTTTACCAACTTGCTAATTAACACAATAAAATTCAAGAATATAAAGCTGGTGGTATTCATAGAAGCACATGCCTACTTACTCAGTAGGCATGCTTGTCATGACAAGTGTTCTCAGTGCCTGAAAGAAACACAAACCCACAGGTTACAAGAGTGAACAAATGTGTATTCACGTAAATGATAACCACACACTGCCAGCAAATGTTTGAATTTATGTCTGTTTTCATTGGTTTCACACCTCTTGTATTTTCCTAGGGTATAATCCTTACAGTGTGTTACAGGAACAGCCATCACATTTTTGGCAATCAAGAATAAGTGGAGTAGATACAGAGTTTTGATTAAAAATGCATATTTGGATTCATTTGTTTCTTGGCTTGTGTTTAATAGGAGCACAAATCAGAGAGAAAGAGAGAAATCTATGAACAACAATCTTCACTTTAAAGTAGCCAAGCAGCAGCTACACAAAGAGACCAGGAAACTGAAACTGGGTATTATATTTCTTTTGTGTGTAAATATTGTAATTTGACTGTTGTTGAATGACTAAACAAGTAAAAGAGTTTTTTCTTTCAGTGGCAGTGCCCTTTTTTACAAGCCAGGTGAATATTTTGTTGCATTGAGGCAAAAATATCAAGGCCATGAGAAGATGAAAAACACTTTCAGAGATGCTGACTACTGTAACAACAGTAAATTTACAGCCTGGTGGATGTGGTCTATTTAACCACATGCCTGGCACTAATACAGAAAAATATCAACAGCACAAACACCTAACCACAACCAGGACCACCAGACCTTTCCTGCCACACATTGATATCTGACCCCGAGCCTCTGACAAAGAGCTGGTGTGAACTAGCAAAGCGGCAGAGCACAAACACTTGCAGCACAAATGAAGGAAATTCTTCTCTGTATGACTAGATCTCCTTGATGGCGACTATTCAGCACAAAGTTAAAATGAAGCAGTTCAGACAATCACGGAGAGATCAACTGGATCTACTGAGAGCCAATGACAATAAAACAGCCAGGTTATTACTTGTTGCAACACAGAATAATTTACATGAACATTAGTGAGGTTCACATTTTTTGAGCATGTTAGAGAATTGTTAAGCCTATAATAAACTAAGAAAACGATAAAGATGACATACCAGCAACTTTGTTAGGTACATCTGTTTAAACTGAGCAACAGAGTGGGGAAGAAAGACGATGAAGTGGCACTATTGCTGGTGCCAAAAGAGGGTTTACAGAGAAGGGTCGCAGAATGTGGAAATTCTCTGAGTAGGGATGCGAATTGATAAGAATTTAGTGATTCAGAATGTTCCGAAGCTGAAACTGGTTTCCTGAACAAAATGAGTTCACGCTACTCAAATGACCAACACTTTCACCTGATCTCCACCCAATAGAGGACCTTTGGGATGTAGTGGAACGCAAGATTCACAACATGAATGTGCAGCTGATAAATGTGGTCAACTATGTGATGCTATCATGTCAACATGGACCAAAATCTCTGAGCAATGTTTCTAGCATCTTGCTGTTTTTCTGTGCAGTGAAGAAATAAATCAAAAAGCCTAAGCAGATCCAACCCAGTATTAGCAAGGTGTACCAAACAAAGAGATCAGTAAGTGTACATTCACAGCTTTAGTGCCTTAGTCATTAGATCACTAAGTAAACCGACAATTCCAAAATATGATCTTTTAAAGAACTGCACATTTGTGAGATATATGAGAACAAGCAAAGGTAAGAATTGTGAGACAAAAGAAGAGTAAAGGTCCCATTAATATCTGAGTTGTATTTAATAAATATAAGCTGATGACATGTCCAGAATTTTAAAATTATGTTACAAATTTGCACAGTTTTAACCTAAAGCTGTGCAATATGAGTTTTAACTTTTATATGAGCACTTTTAAAGATAAGACAAGTAATTATCTCTGATGACTGTATTTCCCAGGACTATATGGAGATTAATCCATCAAAAACCAAAACAACAATTACAACCTCTTTGTAATCAAGCTATAATAAAGTTAACTAATAAAAGATCCTCTAGGGATATGACATCATCTTTGGTTTATTTCATCTACAGCTTGTTGAGGTTACTAGTGTAACGAAAACACAACCCAGGTGCATTTCACAAGCAAGGAAGTTGTATGGTACCATCACAGAGGCAAAACACAGGAAACCCTAAGGACCAGACAGTACCGTCAGTAGCGTCAAACGCCTACAGCCATGGAAGTGTATGACCTTATGGAGGAAATACTTATTAGGAAGTTACACACACAAGTGATGTTTGGTTTACTTCCTAAACTTCCTATATTACAGAGAAACATGGTGAAAATAATCTTTTTTTCTCTTACACCATGTTCCCTTTTATCTATCTATGTGACGAAGGAAGATAAACAATGGGCTGAACAAAGCCCACACTGGCTGTAAGCTGGAAGTAACCACAGCTACTAAACTGAGGAAAGAAAAGTAATATCAATGTGTGTCTGAAAGGGTTAATATAGGAAATTTAGCAGGCAACAAAGCATAACAAAGAAAGCAACTATATGAATAAGAAAATAAGAGATTTATAATTAAAACTGCAAACTCCCATACACCAGCAATATCTTTAATGACTCAGTAAACCTCCCACTGGTGGCATTATACTTGTAACATCCTGTTTTTTGCAATTGCTTTCCAATTTTCCCACAACACAGTAGGAAATGTACCGTAAACATGCATTGTTCAGTACAAAAAAAAAGTCTTTCAATTAAGGCATGGAGACTAAACTGTCAAACTACATAGTTGAATTCAATTAGACTTTTAGAACCAAATGTGATGTCTTCTTACCTTTGTTTTGTTAACCATTTTCTGTAGAGTCAAGCTGACTTGCTTATTGCGATTTCCTTCAGCTTCAGTTAGGCTCTCTGCAAAACCAGCTGCAACTGTACATTCATTTCCTTTACCTACATTGGAAAACAAGACAATTTAAAACTGTGTGTGTGTGTGTGGTGGAGGTGGGGTGGTTTTACACGAGCTATCGCACAGCAGGTGCTGTTTTGTATGTGTGTGCATTCATGTCTGCACATTTGTACACAGAAACATTAAATGAGAGCTGCAACTTTACACTACTTACTACCACATGACACTGTTCATTTCAATTTCTCTATAATTTTAACTGATCAGGCTGCCCAGGATTACAACATGCTTTACAAATCATTTACAAATTTAAATGATCTGTTGATAGATACTTAGTTTCTCCAGGTTTATACGTATCCTGTTGAGGATCTTAGGAGTCAGACCTCAGCATGAATTGGGAAAGATGTAAACAGAGCCAATAATCTAACTTGCAAAATAAAACCAGAGAAAACCCACAGTGACATAGGAAGATCACTTTTGTTTGCAATTTAATCAATTTAACTATGTGCTATATATAAATACCATATTAGGCCTTTAAAGGTTAAACACAACTACAGATTATTATGAGAGGGCTTTAATAAAGGCCTCATTTGCTTATTAATATTCTCTTGCAATAACCATGCATTACAAAAATGTTCAGACTGGCTGGAATAATTATACTGCAAACCATGTGAAGCCGCATACAAACCCAGGGATTACAGACAACAGTATAAAACTTCAACATTTGTGAAGATTTCCCACTGTGTTATCAATATGATTTGTTCAGTTCATAATGCTGAAGTCATTACAGCAGATCTTAGTCCTGGGTTCATTTTTATCCCAAACCCCCAAAAAGTTGAGACACTGCAAAATGTAAATAAAAACACAATTTCATGATCTATAAGTCTCATAAATCCACATTTTATTCACAGTAAAACATAGAAACCATATCAAATCTTTAAAGTGAGAAAGTGAACCATTACATTTGTTTTGTTTTTTAAAAGTTAATTTTGAATTTGATTCCAGCAACAGGTTTTCCACTGTGTAGCATCCCCTCTTCATTTAATACGAGTCTATAAATATCTGGGAACTGAGACCACCAGCTGCTGGACTTTTGAGAGATTCTGACATAGGATTCTAGCTGCTTAACAGTCCTTGATCTTCTTTCCAGATTTATTTCACAAGGCAGTTCAGCACCCAGACTTCGTTTATAAAGCCACAGTGTTGTAATAGATTGAGTATGCAGTTTAGCATCATCTTGCTGAAATATAAACAGCTTTCCCTCACAAACATGTCTGGATGGGAACAGACTTTCCTCTGAAACTTATATAGATCTATATATACACACACACACACACACACACACCTTTCCAGATGTGCAAGCTGCCAATTCCATAAGCATTAATGCACCCTTAGACTATCAGAGTTGCAGTCTTTTAAAGTGAGTGCTGACAAGCCAGAATGTCCCTTTCCTCTTTAGGTCAGAGGATGTGACATCCATGTTTTCCAAAGAAATTTCAAATTTTCATTCATCAGACCACAGAATAATTTTCCGCGTTAAATGAGTCCTGAATCATGTTCACATAAGGCCTTTTTGCATCACTGAGCTTTAATCTGCATTTGTAGATGGCATGGCAACCTGTGTTCGCAGACGATGATTTCTAGAAGTGTTCCTGAGCCCATGCAGTCATTTCCTTGATAGAACCATGCCAATTTTAATGCAGGGCTGCCTGAGGGCCTGAAAATCACAGGCATGCAGTATCGATTTTTAGCCCTGTCCATTGCACAAAGATATCATTCTCCAGTTACTGGAGAAATTAAGATATTCAGAATATAGAATAGTCTCCAAAACTTTTATATTCTGAAATTGGTCCACAAGTTTTATTTATTTATGCAGATTGGTGACTTTCTGCCTAAGATGATCTTTTGTATAAAAGTTACAGACCTGTTGCCATTGAACCTAATCAGTTGAGTAATATTCCTCCAGCCGTTTCTTTTTCATGCATCTTTCTTTTCCAACCTCGTCGGCCCATTTCATCCTTTTTGAAACGTGTTGCTGCATTCAAAATTCAAATGAGCTCATATTTTTCATGAAATGCAAAATGTCTAAGTTTGACATTTGATATGTTTTCTATGTTTTGTTGTGAATAAGATTATTTTATGAGACTCACAAATCATTTTATTGTATTTATTTAATTCTTACATAGCATCCCAACTTTTTTTTTTTTTTTAAAGAACTGGGGTTGTATTATTACACTTTCTAAATTCTGGCAGCCATACTACTCACTTTCCACAATCTGAGAAGGAACACTGAAATCAGAGTTTTTCTGCAGCTCTGGCACAGCTTTAAACTCTGGCAATGTAGTTTGTTGGCCTGAAGACGATGCACTGCTTCTTTCTGTTGTTTCACTTGTAGCTTTATTGATGCTTGTAAATGTTGAGGTGCTTTGTCTTCGCCTTTTCCCCATTAGCTTTTTGTTAGCACTTGGACTATCCAACACAGGCAAAGATTCTTCCCCTTGTTGAGTTTGGGTTTCAATGCTAGTTTCAGACTGCTGATCAAAATGTTTACCAGTGTCACTTTCTTCCAGTTTCCGCTTTTTTTGACCCTTTGTTCCAAAGATTTCACTTCTTCGTTTTTTATTCGTTGGGAGAGGATCCAAATTAAAAGGTATTTTAATATCGCTTGCCACCGGTAGATTAAGTGACCGAGGTCTTTGTGATCTCTGGCTGTGGTTGGCTGAAGAGAAATAGTCCTCAAACACGTCATTACCTCCATCAGGCTTACCGGGGGTGCCACATTTGTGTTCACTGGATGAAGTGAAAGATCGTACCAATGCTGAAAATGACTGTCGAGCCCGTTTGAGTTTTTTCTGTCCTGAAGCAGCATCACCTCGCACAGGTGATGAGAGGAAGGTAGAGGATTCCAGAGTGTCAGGAAAAATATGGGATTTAGTCTCTGCTATAGATTTTACTTTTGTGTTTTTTCCTTTTCTTTTCTCAGATTTATTAGATGTTAATTTAGGTGACACTATCTGTGATTGGCTTCCTTCTTTCTGAACGTTCTTACTGTTGTCAGACTTCCTGTCCTGACAAGGACTTTGTAAAGAATCTATAGATTTGTCTTTATCCATTTCTTTTTTTCTAACCAAGGTCCTCCGTGACTTTTTTTGTTTATTTCCTTCTTCATGCTCAGAGTCAGGGCAGGCAGGCAGAGTTATGACCTGTTCAGCCACATGATGGCTGGGTGAGAGGCAGTCTTTCCTGTGGGATAGTTCAAGATGTTCATGGTCGCCGACATCTGTGTGTGTTCTCCCCTCTTCCTTATCAGGTGAGTAACCAAGTTCAGGAACAGAAGCACTGGAATCATCGTCTGACTGGTCATCTATGTAGAAGAAAGAATAACAGAACATTTTAGACAGAAACAGAAATGTTAAGGTGTAATAATAATAATAATAATAATAATTAATCAATTGTTTCATACTTATTTTAACCACTTTCTGTCCATTGTTTTGCTTTGCAGTGTGGCTGTTGGGATTACTAATAATTCTCGCCTTTATACAAATATACAGGCAGCTGTTTGCCTTTCACACATCCAGATTGAACACTACACCTCCACAGTAATTAGGTGAAGTGGTAAACCAGAAGAGAGCCTGTATATATAACAAAATAAAAACACCAGGATACTTTCTTAGGAGAGGATACTACAAAGCAACACTGTACTGCAGTCACCTTAAATCTATCCAAAGCCTCTCAATTGCCCTCTTGATTACAGTGTTTTTTTTTCTTTGTGTGTGTTCTGTTCTTGGCATTCCAAGACGGTCAATAAAGATGTCCCCAAGGGAACACTTTTGGCCCACTGATATTTAATTCTATTTGCTGTACACAGAAACTCAACACTGTATTGGTCAGTTTAATTTAAGCTGTACCATTTTGTTCGCCAACTGCAGCACTATAAAACAGGTTTTCACTTGCAGGTTGTTTCTGAAATCCCTTCAGACATTTCCTGTTTAATTTTAAATGAATACATTTCACTAGAACATGTACTATTGATGTTTCCAATCCTACTGATGCACTAAATGGGCATCTAATTGATACAGTCTGGCATTATAAATAGGAATCTGGCTTGAGAGCTTTTACTGTTACAAGAGAATGCTGGTCTTGTATTTAAGAAACGAAAAAAAAAAAGAAGAAAATAAACCATCCTGTCTAAATTCGATTACAGACCCCTTTCCTTTCTTAGTAATATACAAGCTCACTTTCTGTGTAAGGAAAGAAAAATATCACACTACCATTGCCTGTAGATCAATATATCAATAACAGTACCCAGTTTTCTTACACGTTAATTTGAGGACACTCGGTGAGCTCCCAAGAGAATGCTTCAATCTGGTGGGTGAGGGAGATTCAACCATTTGTGAAGCTGAAAGGCAGTGACATTTTCATGAGTTGGCTTCCTTTCAAAGATCCTGAAATGTTTTAAGTCTGTCAGTCCATCAGGCTGTTCACGTGCTGCTGCACTTACCGGTGGGTGAAAGGTTTTCTCGTTTATCCTTCATGTCTTTCAAACGCTGAGCCATATATTCTGACCTTTTAAAAGCAGGGCTATAAACTATTCCATTCTCCTCGTCAATAATGATGGGTGACACATCTGTAACTGTAAAGAAAAAGAAGTATGAGATGGCAGACAAAAAAAACAAAAAACAAAAAAAATCCACTGCTGTTATAACCTTTTACCTAATGGTTCTTTTGGAGCAAAGTCTTTCATCATCTTATCTAATTTCTTCCTCATGCGTCTGTCATTTTCAGGTGTCCTCTCTGGAGAATCTTTTGGCTGCATGCAACGATGCTACGTGAAGCAAACACGAACAGAATACATTTTTGAATAGTTTTAGATGAAAATCACTGATTTTAACACACAGATTACAGTAAACACACAGGTGAACCATCAACATAAACAGGACACAAAAAAGGTGATAAGAACAACAATTAATTTATTTTTCATTGATTTGCAGTGACTTCTTGCTAAAAGGGGATCAGCAAAATAGCACAAACAGCATAACCGAACCACCAGACTCCCTGACTGGCAGGTTTTTCTTGGCTCAAAATTGGCTTTGGGGATTAAATGCATAACAGCAGCTGGTACGCATACTTAAGATAAAAAGTGTGTTGCCTTCAAACAATCAGAGTTAATTTAGTGACTTCTCTGCATTTAAAAAATTACTGAATTCAAGATAAGACTGTGTGTGCATCTGCTTATTCTTCTGCTCCGGCAACCCATCAGGATAAATAGAAATGGGAATATTCACACTTTGTTAGTGATCCCAAATAAACACACTGCTTATTTACAGCTTACAATAAGGTCAACATAAACATTGAGGTGCACGTCACTCACTTTCTTGTTCTTCAGCACAGGATTGGTTTCATCATTTAACGCTGGATATAACTCCTCATCCACATGCACGCCATCTTCATAACATCTGAACATCATTTCACAAAAAATAAGAAAAGGCACACAACACCTTAAAAAGCTTCATGACAGCACAATAACAACAACAAAAAAACAAACAAACAGAAAAACAAAAACATGATGGACCCTTAAATTCAAAACTACTAACCTCTTGAGTGTAATTCTTACCTTCCTATCCAGAGAACAGAGACGAGATGCACATTACTTTTTTTGGCTTTTCTCCACGTCGCTGGATGACCATTTTTGAAGACTACATGTGTGACTTGCTTATTGAAGGTTTTGGATACCTGTAAAACAAAGGTAATGAGTTTGCATATATCTACATCAAGCATATACATTAGGTCCCCAAGAATTTGGACTATGACAGTAAATTTTTCATAGTTTTGGCTCTGTACATCTCCACGGTGGATTTTAAAAATCACACAATCAAGATGTGACTGAAGTGCAGACATTCAGCTTTAATTCAATGGGTTTGACAAAACTGTTGCATTAACTGAACTACAGACATTTCTATACATAGTATCCATTTTTCAGAGGCTCAAAAGTAATGGGACAACTGATTGACAGGCAACTTCATACCTAGATTGAGGCCTGTTTCCTTGTTACTTAATGACAAATGAAGCAGATAGAAGATCTGGAGTTGATCCCAACTGTTGAATTAGCTGCTAACAGGAACTCTAAATATGAGGTCCAAACAGATGTTGATGCAAATAATGTAGGCAAAACAAACAAAAAAACAAAACAAAAAAAACACACAAATGGAAAAATGAATATTCTGGTAAATCCTTAAAGGGAAGAAATGCACTTGCCAGCTCAGGAGCACTGAAAGGTCTGACCAGCCACAGAAAACAACTAATGACAGAATTCTTTTCATGGTTAAGAAAAATCTTTTTGATGTCTTCATGAATGGAAACACTTGAGAACAAGACGGCCATCATAAGGCTTTACCTGAAAATATCTAAAAGAGTGGTTACTGATGATGTGACTGCTGGTAGATGTAGTAGGATGAATTGTGTGTAAAAGTAAAAGTTTACTTAGCTATAATCTGTACCAAGCTGTAATCTGCTTAAATTCAGCCAAATGCTGTAAAATTGATCAGATAGCACTTTATAGTGCAAATAAATAATGACCCAAAGCATACTGCAAAAGCAACCCAAAAGTTTCTCTAGGCAAAGAAATGGGACATTCTTCAATGGCCAAGCCATTCACCTGATCTCAATAGGCCATAATTTTCAAGTATACAATACAAAACTGAAGGCAAAGAAACCCACAAACAAGCAACAATAGTTTTATAGTGTTAAAGAGATTCCTGATATTTAAAATTCTTTTAGAGTCTCTGAAAATATAATTCTAAATGAAATGTAATTGGACACCGGCTGTGATTCCTAATCAGTAAATACAATACTTAAACCTCTTGACTGAAAACTGAAAGTCTCCACATAAATCATATCTTGACAGTTTAATTTAAAATTAACTCTGATGGTGTAAAGAGGCAATACTACAAAAATTGTTGTTGTCTAAAAACGCATGGACCCAACTTTAATTTAAACAGTCTGTAAACAACACTAACAAAATAAAGTGAAAATAATGTCTCACCTGGGCTCCCATTTCCAGGAGCTGCAGAACAAATGGTTTTGAATAGTTTCCTGTTTTGTCAGCTGACCACACGTCAACATAGGCAACAACATCTGCAGACGCATTAAACAGAGTTACACACTTAAACCCAAAGTCATAAACCTCAGCCTGGATCTACTGCAATAACACCAAGATGTGCAATACCTTTAAGAACTGAAGAGTTGGTCATTGTGGTCATTACTGGCCTCTTTACCTCCGAAACACAGATACTAGAAAATAAAAAATGAGATACTGTGAGCTTGTGAGCTAGCAGACCGCATGAATTTTACTCTGTGACACTTTTAAGAACAAGAAAACTGGCTGATTTATATTATTTACAACACCGAGTCACTTGACTAACTTATTGGACTCAATAAAAAATGACATTTTTTGAAACTGAAGTTTAGCTTCATCAGTCCAAAGAAATTCTTACTATTGACACAAGGAAACACAAGGAAATTGTCCATCCTGGTCCATACTACATCAGAAATGTATCAATGACAGTCAACCATTCAAGTGTTGAAATCAAAGCTACAAATCAGAAATACGTTAATATAACTGATTATTTAACTATATAAATAGCATTAATAGTACTGCGGCAGTCTGAGCAGCACAAGTAAGGGATGGTTCAGGGTTACCTGTAGGGACGGTACGTTGCTCAGGGGTACCTCAGGGTAGCGATTTCAGGGGAATCGAACCCCTGACCTTCCGATCACGGGGCCAACACTTTACCTACTGAGCTATCCCTGCACCCATCCTTAAATGTACAATGGTGTCTGTCTCCCAAATGCAAACCGGCAGCTGGTTCCACAGAAGAGAAGAGTGAAAGCTTAAGTCTCTGTTTCTCATTCTACTTTTAGAAACTCTAGACATCACCAGTAAGCCGTATAGTTTGCACTCTGATACCTGATATAACTTTCCACATATCTTGGGAGATGTGCCCCTCGCGACATATGTAACTACACCTCGAGTTGACGCAGCTCACCATGACTAAACGGCATGGGAGGTTACGGTGTAGGGTTAATAAAGGTTTGCACTTATGACATAGATTTTCTGCATAACTCTAAATCCAAATGAAAGGGACACACTCTTAAGATATGACAGAAAAGGATTTGAAATTAAATTCTGAATTTAACAGGGAGCTAATGAAAATTATATCTCTTTCTTGTCCCTGTCAGTACTCTTGCTGCAGCATTTTGGGAACTTTTGGAGCCACTTGCTAATAACAAATCACAATAGTCCAAAAAGTAATGAATGCATGAACTAGTTTTTCAGCATCAATCTGCAAAAAGATGTTTCTCATTTTAGAGACATTGCGCAGATAAAAGGAACCAGTCCAACACATTTGTTTAATGTGCACAGTAAGTCAAAAATGACTCCTACGTTCTTCACAATGTCCCTGGAGGCCAAAGTATCTGGTTAGACGCCATGTTTGTCAGATTTTTAGTGTCAAAAATAACAACCTCAGTTTTGTCTGAGTTTAGGGTATCGGATCGTGACAACTTTGTTCTAAATTGACAATAACAAGCGGGCTGTGTAGTAATGTTGTGTCAAATCAATTATTCAATTACACCAAGCACTTCTTGATAAATTACTCAAGGCACAGATGCTTGCTGGGGGTACATGCTTAAACTTATAACTAATACCACAGCACTGCAAATTATGAATCTACTCTCTGTGCGAGGTACATACAAAATATATGCCGATTTCTAACCTTTGTACTAACTCGTACTTTAAATCAAATTATTAAAACGTTCAATTTTACCGTTAGCTAACTAAACCTCCTATTAGTGAAATTGACTCAAGGCAGGTTATCAAACATATGGATATGACATTAGTTACTGTGTAACGTAAAATATATAAGGCAGAGTCGTTAAATTTAACACTTATCGAAGTGCATGAATGAATGCCAATAACGTTAACAAAACCGTTAGGCTGCATTTTGATGCTAAACTCGCGAAGCTAACCATGGTGGCCGTCTATGGTTCACACTTCCGCTGACACATGCATTTCACTTGTTGTGACTTTTAGGAGTCCGAAGACGTGAAAGAAGATATAAACACGCATTTTCAGAGGTTGCCGTTGACTTACATTGTGTGGCAGTCACTTTTAAATCGCACAGTTTCGACCAACAACTCAGTCCTGCTTGTATTGTTCGCGCGTGCAGTTTGTTGAAATGATGTATCTGGGACAAACGGCTATCATTGGCTAATGTGTGACATACGACACTTCCGGTCTACAAAGGACTGTGGTAGGGCTCTTACACAGGGTCATAGCAAGTTTACTTGACCGTGTGTCCTTTAATCGCAGTTTTTATTCGGTTAAGCTCTGCAAACGCTGAAAATATACTGCTTGTCCAAAGAAGACGAATGTTATTCGGTACCGTTGAGATACAAAGTATGAGTTTGTGCCACTTGCTGTTTTGCTCCATGACGAAAACTCACAATTCAGCCTGTCCAAATCAAAATTAATTAACTAATTCAACAATCAATTAATTTTACTTGATATGCGCGAAGAAAAAGTAGCCATCAGATTTTGTAAGTTACAGCTTTTTTGTTTATTTTTGTTGGTTGTTTATGTACACTCGTAAGTATAGTGCCAAAATAAATAAGTTTAATGAAATAAATAAATAAAATAAAAAAAACAAATGTTTTTAACAATTAATATATTTAATCACAAAATGAAAAACTAACAAGGAAGATAAACAAAGACGATAAATAATACAAAGATTGTTTTAAAAAGCAGCTTGCAGGTAAATTTACATATAAATTCATGGCACATTATCTACACTACACTATTCTCATCTGCATTGACATGCTTATGAATTTTAGTGACATCCCATTCTCAATCCATTGGGTTTAATATGATTGCAGCTATGATACCTTCAACTCTTCTGGGAAGGCTTTCCCTAAGGTTTAGGAGTGTGTTTATTGGGATTTCTGAACATTCAGAAATCTGCAGACTCCAGAAGTGCATCTGTGAGGTCAGACAATGAAGTTGGGCAAGAAGTGCTGGTTTGCAGTCTCTACTCTAATTCATCTCAAATGTGTTCTGCTGGGTTGTGGTCAGGACAGGCCAGTCAAGTTCTTCCACACCAAACGCACTAATCCTTGTCTTTGTGCACTGGTGTGCAGTCAGGTTGTAACAGAAAGGAGCCATCCCCAAATTGTTCCCACAAGGGTATGAGAATGAAATTGCCCAAAAAGTCTTGGTATGCTAAACCATTAAGAGTTCCTTTAACTTGAACTAAGGGGCCGACCCCAGCTCCTGAAAAACAACTTCACACTATAAACCCCCCTCTACCAAATTTTACACTTGGCACAATACAGACAAGTACTGTTCTCCTGGCAACTGCCAAACCCAAACTCCACCATCTGATTGGAAGACAGAGAAGCCTGATTTGTCCAGAGTGCACATCTCCACTGCTCTAGGGCCCAGTGGCATGTTTTACACCAGTGCACTGACACTTTGCATTGCATTTGGTGATGTAAGGTTTGGATGCAGCTGCTCAGCTATGAAAACCCATTCCATGAAGCTCTCTACACAATGTTTTTGAGCTAATCCTAAGGCCACATGAAGTTTAGAGGTCTATGGGGACCGACTCTGCAGAAAGTTGGCAATGTTTGTGCACTATGTTCCTCAGCGTCCATTGACCCAGCTCTGTGGCCTGCCATTTTGTGGCTGAGTTGCTGTCATTCCCAATCCCTTACACTTTGTTATAATACCACTAACAGCTGACTGTGGAATATTTAGTAGCTGGACTTGCTGCACAGGTGGCATCCTATCAGAGTACCATGCTGAGTTTCAGTGAGCGCTTGAGAGCGACCCATTCTTTCACAAATGTTTGTAGAAGCAGTCTGTATGCCTAGGTGCTTGATTTTATACACCTGTGGCCACGGATCGGAGTGATTGGAACACCTGAATTCAATAATCTTGAATGGGTGAGTTAATACTTTTGGCAAAGTAGTGTAAGTTAATATGAACATTTATTTGTGATATTAGTTGTGACGCTTTCAAGGAATATAAATTTATTTAATTCACACATAAGCAAGTCTCTAGATAAGACACGTTTAAGTAATCCACATGCAGGCAAAACCTGGGAACTTACTGCAACTACATAAACATACTGCCTCAACAAAACAAGTTATTTAACACATTTTGATGTAATTTAAAAGCCATGCCCATGTACATTTGATGTCCAACCATTTTAATATTTACTGAACCCATCTAAAATAAATTAAGGCCTGCAATTTAACAATGTATATAAGTTAGTAAGTTTCACTTTTTTTTGTCACTTCAATCACAGAACAAAACCCACCTTGTGTTTTCTTCACCATAAAAGCTAAGACAGAAATTTCACAGGGTTGATACTATAAATACAAAAAACTGAATTGTATTGAAATGCATGAAATACAACGGCAGGGGGTCACTCATAAAACAGTTTGTAACATTAGCGTCTAATTTATCTCAAAATGGCACACCGTGCAGTTCCATGATAAATGAAATGAAAATTTATACTTAGGATCTGTGCTACCACCACAACTGGTAGCACAGTCTCTGAAACAGTCTCTGTTACAAACAGTCTCTGAACAGTTCAGTCTCTGAAAGTGTATGGAAGGATGAACAGAATCCTTATGAGAGGCATTCCCTCCCACTGTGTAACACATCACTTCAAAGTTTACTTTAGGCATTTTGTTGGTTTGAGGTCTGGTGAGTCTGAAGGCCACAGTATGGTCACATATGTTTTATACTTAATAAACAATTAATATGACTCAGCAAAGGTTTTGACATGTCACAGAAAACAGGTGCAAAAAGTAATACGAATAATGACTATTCTTGGTGTCTCATGGCTCATTGAGACACCTGAACTGAACAACCCTAACCACACTGGTGCTTCTAAAACATTGCGATACCTGTCAATTGACCACTCATGCCTTATAAATATATCTGCATTTATTATGCATTTATTATTACTCTTTCATTCTGTTTTTTCCCTTTATCTCTGGTCACTACTGTAGGTGTTGATAATACTGCAATATGCATTTGTTCTATGATTCCAGTATAAATTTAAAGTGTTAAAATGTTTAACTGGCAGTAATTCTTTAAGTCACAGTTTGGCTAACACCCGCTGGATTTATGTCATAATAGCAGGATGCAGTAAGATAGTATATGGCATGAAGCATGAAATTCTGACAAAGCAACAGTTAAGATTAAATACACCTCCTTTTTTTAGTGTCTTTATAGTTGCAGTATGTTCATACTAAGACACTGTATGAAACACTTCACTTTAAACCACTGACAAAACATTGCACTTTAAAGGTATTTTTTGTTACGCAAATGTTGGCTACAGTTTTCACCACTGCAGGCAGTATTTTACCAGTGGATGTGTTGAGATTTTTTCTTAGGTGTTGTGCATTTCTTTTTACTTATTACTTGTTATTTTTATTCACTTTTTATATAAATAAATCCATTTAATGGAATTTCTGTACCTGCAGTACGCTCGCAGCCCATTGTGGCTCCAGCCCACACTTTGGGAATCAGTTTCATAGTAATGCATTAATGACTAATGCCTGTTTTTCTACAAGTACCTGCTTGACTCAGTTTGACTGGACTCGACTTGGTTTTTAGGGTTTGTCATTAGGTGCAAATGGAAAGGTGAAACCCAGCAACAAAGGAAGTGGTTGCAAAAAAACCAACACCGTGGTTCTCAAGTTGGAAAAAAAGCCATAGACTGAGCAGCAGGTATACCACCCCCTGGATTTACTCCATCGTTCTGTTGTGTTTGTCAGATAAAAATGACGTTGTTATAACGACCCCGTGCACATTGAGGTGGAGCTGAGAAACTGAGTATAGTAAAGTTGAGTTGAGCCAAAGTTGTGGAAACAAGGCTTCAATGACTTGCTGGGCTGACTGGTTGCACCATATTATGTTACACACTCGTATCATACAAAAGTACAGTTTCATCCTAGTTTAAGTTCAGTTAATATTTCTTCAACACAAAACAAAGATTTTTGACATAAACTTGTGTTGAACCTTTTTAAACATAGAAATTTACAATAAATAGCTTTAAGCTGCTTTTAAAATGGATCTAGTGACATTAAAGTAAGATCAAACAGCAACAGTTTGTCTTACAACTGTACAGTTTATGTAAGATGGGTCCTTTAGGCTGAAGCATCAGTGTCACACAGAGTTGCTCCTGCAGGTTAGAGGCACAGAGGTATGGGACACTTCAATGTGCGCAGTGGACATGGGATATTGCTCACACTCTTCCTCTAGTGGGAAACAGCGGCAGTGTAGGAGCACCTCGCTCACCTCTTGCCTAAAGTTGGAGTTGAGGAATCCGTAGATGACGGGGTTAATGCAGGTGGAGGACATGGCCAGCAGGTGGCAGAGGGAGAACAGCAGGTTGTGGTGACAGACAGGCAGAGCCTCCTGGTTCCAGTCTGACACCACGTTGAAGATGGTGAGCGGAAGCCAGCAAAGAGCAAAGACTGTTATGAGAGCAACCAGCATGATGTTGATCCGGCGGCTGTGGGTCATGCGCTGGCACTCCGGGGTCCGGGCGCGGTCCAACATTTCTTTGCGGTGACGGAGCCGCACAATAACTCTAACATAACAGAGGAGGACCAAAAACAGTGGTCCACAGTACTGGAACAGCAAGAGCCACGTGGTGTAAGCGACCCTGTGACCCTGGGATGGCCAGTGCTCCACACAGGCTTCCATATGTGAAGAGGTGGGGACGTAAGAAAAGAGGGAACGGTATGAATTTTGAAGCACAGACAGGTTTTTGTATGTATGAGGAGGAGATGTGTTGAGATAAGCATGAGGAAAATCTTGGTCATGTACCGATGACACAGGCAGGATTACATTGGTATAGGGCTCATTTGTGAGCAGCTGAAAGGCCAAGAAAGGCAAAGAGGTGAAGCAGGCCAGAATCCAAATGAGAACAATCGCCATATAGGCCTGAGGAACACTTGGTTTCCATCCAGAGGGGTTAATGATAAGCTGGTGCCTTTCTAAGGCGATAAACACTAGAGACAGCACTGACACACTCACAGAGACACACTGGATGAACGGCACCAGGCGACATAACAGCGAGCCAAACACCCAGTGGTCCATGATTGTGTATATGACAGTGAAGGGGAGGCAGAAGACACATACCAGAATGTCAGAGAATGACAGGTTGCAGATGAAAATGCTGGTGACATTGACCTTTTCTCTGCGGCGGGCAATGATGCAAATGAGGCCAATGTTGCCCACCAACCCTAGCACCATTGTAACACTGTACCAGGCTACAAGGCATGCTGTCAGGACAGGAGACATGTGGCACTGCTCATCATGCTCCAGAATGGCGAAGTCTGAGAGGAGCTGGGTCTCATTCCCTTGCCAGTCCTGTACAGACTCATGGCTGGCTCGCTCTTTCTCCCAAGCTGGGGATTGTGGAGAGGTGGAGCTGTTGAAGATCAAAGGAAAAGGTGATGTTGACAAAGAAGAGTGGGTCTTGTTGCCACTCAAGGACATCTCACCAAGACTTAAGTGTCACCAGCACCATGGATCAAACTGTCCATCCCAGCCCTCTGAAAACATGCATCTGAAACAAAGAGAGAAAAATCACAAACACAGTCATGAAATGCATTTATTCTACTGCTCTCATATTATAGAAGTCAATGAATCTGTGTATGTAGGAGTAATACTATTGCTGTAAATGAAGGAGAACCAAGCAGATCCTGTTTCAAAAAAATAGAAACTAGATGTGTGATGAATTAGTGCGTGATAAAGTTTAAGGAAATATTTTAAATTATATGTGAAATAAATGTTTGATGGGGTGGAACAGTGGTCAGCACTGTTGCTTCAAGGCAAGAAGGTCTTGGGTTCAAATCCTGTGTTCTCCTGTTTCTGCATGAGTACTCTGGCTTCCTCCCACAGTCCAAAGACATGCAATTAGAGTCACCATTTTACCTAAATCCACTAAGTGGTGTGAAAATGTTTGTCTGTCTCTGTGTTAGCCCTGCAACAGACTGAGAACCTGTCCAGGGGTTGGTAAGCAAAAGAAAATGGATGAGTGGGTTACTATGAAATGTTACACTAACATTCATGGGTCCCCAGAGCAGAAATCCTAAATACTATGATGACTCATTGGCTAGTTTGTTGACTTCGAATTGGCAGGGGCCCTTTGGTGTAGCAATGATATCAGGACAGCGAGTAATGGTCTGTGTGAGTCATTGCAGTCACTTTAAGCTCCATCTGTGTCTACACAAGATTCATTCAGCCCCACTACTGAGTCGTATATTACCTGACATTTTGGAAGTCCTCAGATTCCACTAAACAAGTAGGATTACACTCACTGGCCCCATTTATTAGTTATGCTTTGCTACTACTAGGTTGGTCCCCCGTTTGCCTTTGGAGTGCATTAATTCTTCATGGCATAGATTTAACAAGGTGCTGGAAAAATTCCTCAGAGTTTTGGTCCAAATTAACATGATAGAGTCACACAGTTAGTGCAGATTTTTTGGCTGTGCATTTATCTCCCATTCCACCACATCCCAAAGGTGCTCTATTTCTGAAATAATGCATTATTCTGCTGGAAGCAGCTATCTGAGCAAGGATACACTGTGGTCATAAAAAAACGTGATCATCAACAATAGTCAGGTAGGCTGTGCTATTTAAATGATGTTCAGTTGGTATTAAGGGGCCCAGAGTGTACCCAAAAAAATATCCCCGACACCATTTCACCATTACTAGGCAGGATAGATCTGTGATTACATGTTTTTTATCCAAAATTCTGACCCATCAAATTATATTGCAGCAGAAATCAAGATTAATCAGACCAGGCAACATTTTACCAGTCTTTTCCTGTCCACTTCTGGTTAGCTTGTGTGAAATGTCAGCTAAGAAGTTTCCTCTTCTTAGCTGACAGGAGTGGCACCTAGTGTGGTCTTCTGTTACTGCCTATACGCTTCAAGGTTTGATAGGTCATGTGTTTAGAGATGCTCTTCTGCATACCTTGGTCATAATGGGTGGTTATTAGAGTTACTGATGCCTTCCTATCTAGGCAATCTGGCCATACTCCTTTGACTTTTGGCATCAACAAGACATTTTAGCCCAGACTTTTACTGTTTAGTGTTTATTTTCTCTTTTTTGGGCTGTTCTCTGTAAACTGTAGAGATGGTTGTTTAGGATAATCCAAGTAGTTTCTGACACAATCAGACCAACCCTTATATCACCAGCAATCATGCCACATTCAAAGTAGCTTAAATCATCCCATTCTAATGCTCAGTTTGAACTTCATGCCTAAATTAACAAGCTGCCATGTGAGAGCTGATTATATTTGTGTTAACAAGCAGCTGAACCACTGTACCTAACAAAGTGGCCAATGAATGTTTGTACATTACAAAAGGCAAAATGGACTTGATAACCCAAATAAAACACAACAGAAGCTGTGCTTGTGTAGACAGAGGAGTTGGTGAAGATAAGAGGGTATGTGCTCTGTCAGTCCTGTGAGACAGATGACTGAAAAATGTGCAGAAAAAATGCACGCGGTGGAGACAAACTGTCAGGACTACCGAAGATTGCTTTTGCGATCCTCCACACTTTAAATCCAGATGTTGAACATTATAATTGATAAACATCTAAATTTATCTTTGTCTTAGATATCAGGTTCCCTGCAGTCCTCGTGTAAGAATGACACCTATATAAAAAGGAAGAAACTATGAAGTGCTTTCACAGTTTAAATAACAAAAGACTTTGAATACAAGAAACAAAAGATGATTATTTTCCTTGCTTTTTAGTATTTTGTAAGCAACTTGGCCTCACAGTAACAATCGCTGCAATTCCTTGTCCACAAATCAAAAGCCAGGTCTCAAGACTGAACATAAAAAGCTAATGACATCAAAATTATTATGAATACACAGACTTAGATCCATTTATTTTAATGAAAGTGTATGACATGGTCATGATCCTAAAAATGGACTGTAGCCATCTCCCCTGGAACCTCTGCCGTGTGCCGTGAAAACCACAAGAAAACGAGACTGTCACTTTCCATTAACAGCACACACACTTCGCTATCAGTCACTTCACTCTGCATCATTACTAACCTACTCTGTCAGTGTGTTGAGTGAGCTGCAGGCAGGGTGGCACAGCATCGATCATCCTTTGTTCGGTGAGGAAAGGCAAGTGTAATGTCACCGGTAACTAGATGCAACAAATAACTGCAACAGTGAGGAGAAACCATGTACAGCAGTAGTAAGAAAAGGAAATATTGAAAACCAACAGCCATTTTTAAACCGCTAATGTTCCAATTATGCGATGCTGTGAGGAACACATACATCAACTAGTTGTGTTAGTGTGTTGGACACACTGCAGCGCTAAGTCTCTGCATGGTAAGGAACACTGTGACCTGTCTCCACTTGACCCGTCATATTATTCTTACCTTTGCCTCAGCAAGTGCCCTCCATCTCAGAGAAAATAGATGACACAGAAATGAAGGAAAGGCTGTAATTTTCCTTAGAGAAGCTTCACCTTTTTATTTTTAAAAAGACGTTGTACTGTGCAGTGAAAGGTGGATTCTACATATACCTTTTAAGCAACAATCTTTTTTTTTCTTAGACAAAGAATTAAAAAAATTCCACTTGATCTACCTGCTAAAGAGTGCTGCGGGTAGTGTCATATAAAGGTAATATTCTGAGAAATGAAAAATACTTTTTTATAGCTGAAAACAGCACTTGATTATAAAGGTCTGACATGTGCTATTCCGAAGGGATGAACGACTTTGGGTTTTTTGTGTGTGTAATGAATCTGTCCTGAAGGTAAAATGCATTTGAAAATGAAAATAACAAAGACATATGCTTGACTGAAAAACAAAAAAAAGCCCAATCTTTCAATGACCCCTCTGCAATCACAGGTTGTGTTTCTGCTTCGCTTTGTACCAATATAGCCACTTACTAGACTCTAAAAATTTCCTAACACCAAAAGAATAGTCCAATATGTGTGTGGAATCAGTACGGCTGCTCAGAGACTATTTTCTTTCCTATTGCCTTATGCCTGTGATAATCAAGGTAACGGCAGCAGGCACTGTGCAGTGTGCTCAACCTGAGCTAAGCCTTGTTATCTGCTGGGGGTGTCAGCGATTGTGGGTGACACCACTCAAATCTACTACAAATACTTTCACGATGTGGTTCTCTTTACATTTCAACAAAGAACACGAAACATGAATCCAGTGTTGTTCCCCTATTTGCGTTTTCTTTTGGATAAATACCACCAGACATGCGCGCTGTCAAATGCTTTTGTTAGACTGTATAATTGAAAAGATATTTGTAGAAGGAGAGACCTACAATACACCTGCATACAGTCTCTGGACACTGCAAGCTGACAGTCTAGAAACAATACAGCATTCATTTCATAGCTGATTGAATCCTAATCAATACTGATGTCCCTCGACAAAGATGATTAATCCATTCAATACATCAATATTGTGTGTTTAAAAAAACAAAACAAAGGACTCACGTGGTAGTTTAGCTGAAAAATGAGTTTCAGTGAAGCCAGGATGAGGGAAAAGGATGCTCTGAACAGTGTGAATCCTCAGGGATTAGAGTTGGAGAAGAAGCTGTGCACAATAACAACCAAAGCGATTGTGTCAGAGGCAGCAGCGAGAGGAGAACAGCTATAATTGGGCTTAGAGCCCGTTCAGGTGCCAAAGACCCTCCGAGGACCGTGCTCTGCTGTCACACAGTGGTGAATTTATTCAATTGCATCCTGAAAATGAGACCTGCTGCAAGTGCTGACAAGAAGACACTGAAGACTCAGGAAGCAGAGTTGAACCGAATTTATTGATCAAGAGCAAGTTTGACAAAGTGGTAATCTTTGTTCATTGGTAATTTAATGATGTAATCTGGACCCAGTCTGGATTTTAGTTGCCTTTAGAGCGTATTCAGATAGGGCTGCACTCTTTTTCTTTGTCAGACTTCATCACCACCTTAACAGAGCAGGCCTCCTCATTCACAACCAGCTCACACTCCTCAGGAACATCTACAGTGTCTGCTTCGGGGATCCTTTGATACAAAAAGAAAAAAAGAAACAATAATAATTTAAAAAATTTTCAGTGGTTTTGTTCATTTAGTAGCTCTTAAGTTGGAAGTTATCATTGTTAAAAGCATAAAAAGAGAACTTATTACAGTCCTACGAGTAAGAGAGCTGAGAAAAGAGAGGTTTATTTGTTTGAGGAAAAAATGCCTTAATGATTCTGAAAAATAATAATGTGGAAGTCTTACTTGCTACAGCAGCTCAAACCCTCGCTTGTACAAGAGCAGTCCATGCAGTCTCTCACCCACGCAGTGTCAAAACCATGCAGCTTTCCATCCTTATCCACACACCCTACATGTAAAGAAATGAAACCACAGCTCAGCTCAAAGGAATTGTTGACTTACTTACTCAGAGGCACTCCTTACTTGTGTTTGAGCATCTATCAGTGTATGCATAGGTGTGGTTAAGGGATTAGATGTGGATTAAATGTCTAATATCTGTCAAACATGACAGAGAAATCTTTCCACCACACCCAATCACCTGCTGCACTGCTGCAGTATTATATCTGTACAAGTTGTCATGTGACTCACCTTTTGGAGGGTTTTTTGGATCTTCGACCACTAACTCCTCGAAGAAGCATTGAGAGTGACAGAGCACGACAAGCCCCAGCAGACAGACAAACACATGTAGAGAAGACTGAAAGAGAAACACACACGTTTTATACTAAAGTCATTTCCATCCTTTTAAGACCTTTAACATGACAGGAAATTGCCTGGTTTGTACTGGTCACACAAAAAAATTATGTAAAAAAAAAAAAAGCCTAAAAACCTTCAAAGCATGAACAAAAAGGTTTAACTGTCAGCCTCAGGGAGTTTCTAATTGCTTGCATTTAGTCTTTTGCGTATTTATTACTGTTCAGAATAATTTAGCCTTAGCCATAAGTGAACAGTATTGTAATGGGAAATACATTTGTCTGTAAACCCCACCCAAAACTTTACAATAAACAAATATATACCATATGAGTATCATTTTAGCTACTACTGCCTCGACTAACGCAACTGTTCTGTTCAGTGGACACAGTGTATACACAGTTGTACCTTATATCTTACACAACCCGAGGGGTGTGTAAATATAAAATACAATTCTGAAAAAGCACAATGATTTGCAGGTCTCATAAACCCAGTGTTTAAACTGAGATATTTTAATAATTCATGAAAATTATGAGCTTATTTTGAATTTGCATTGACAGTACCACATCTTAAAAAAAAAAAAAGTTGGCACTAGCACTAAAAAAGGAAAGTCAAAGATTTGTAGTTAGGTTCACTGGCAACAGGTTAGTAACAGGACTGAGCAGAGGTTTACCAATCTGCAAAAATCTGCCTCTACAAATTGTGGAAGAATTTCAGAATAATGTTACCCAACATAAAACTGCAAAGACTTTGAATATTTCATCATCTACAGTACAAAACATCATCCAAAGATTCAGAGCATCTGGAAAAATCTCTGTGTGCAAGAGATACGGCTGAAAACGAATTCTGGACATGTTTGATCTCTGGTCCATCAGGCAGGACTAGATTAAGAACATGGAAATCCCTGCACGGACTCAAAAATAACTTCCAGAAATCACTGTACAAAGTTAACTGTGTCATCTACAAATGCAGGTTAAAGCTCTATCATACAAAGAAGAAGCCATATGTGAACATTGATGATGAAAAGCCACCATCTTCTCTGAGCCAAAGCTCATTTAAAATGGACAAAGTGAACCAAACTTTTGGTCGATCAAGAAATACAACAATATGAGAAAGAAGACCCAGGACTGTTAAGGAGATGGAATCCTATATCAGAGAAGAATGGGATAGCATTCCTCTCCTAAAAGTTCATCTGATGGTCTCATTTCCCAGATTTTTATGTACTGTCGTTAAAAAAAAGAGTGGATGCAAAACAGTGATAAACATGGGATGTTTTGGTACCATTAAATTCTTTCTTCTTTTTTTTTTTTTTTTAAATGGTAAATTTTCTCTTTTTTAAACAGTGGTATGACTTATATGTTCTATGGTGAATAAAACATGGGTTTATGAGATTTGAAAATCATTGGATTCTGTTTTCTTTTACATTTTCTAACTTTTTTGGAACTGAGTTTGTACAATATATACACTGACAACAATTACATGATTGAAATCTCACATAACTATTCATATTTACATTTATACCGAAACTTATTAAAAAAAATAGCTATGATTAGAAAATATATAAAAGAAAGTGTAAAATACGTACCATCCTCAATTCTGATGTATCCCAGTCAACAGAAAACCAGTGTGCGAAAATTCGGTAGTCATGGATTATATTAAGGTGTGACCTCCATGTATATCATTATGATAATATTTAAACAGTGATGAACGTTTTTCATCAAATATTTGTTTTAAGGTGGAGAAGACCAGCAGGTTATGTTGAAACTGCATATCAAAAACAACATTTTCACCAGAGATAGAAATGGTTTGTTTCTTCTCATGAATCAAACTCAGGCACAGTGAAAAAGCAGTCGTGAAATAATTAGTCAGAAAAACAAAAGTTATTTTCCTTGTCTAGCAACTTTTATTCCTGAGCCAAGAGGCAGAGATGGATTACTTGCATCGATAAACGATACACGTTGTAAACAGTTAAAGAGATAAAGTTTGGATCAGACATGCCAGAGTAAACACTGCACTTTTGAACCTTTAAAAAACAAAACAAAACTGCTCTTAAAGCTTTATAGGCAACATATGATATCTCCTTTTTTTCTACAGTCACCACTTAATAATCAGTAAAAAAAAAAAAAGAAAGAAAAAAAATCGTGGCAAAACATGACAGAGTATCAAACTGGGATAAAGAAACAATTCCACATAGAAGGTTTAATGTGCAAAATATACATTTTTTGCAATTAATACTCACATACTTTGTTGAGTTTAACTCTGAATATAGGGAGCTATATGTCAGTGGTGAGTTCACCTTAGTGCAAGTGAAATAAAAGACATTTTTTATGTCAGTGCAGAGGATTTTTTTTTTTTTTTGCACGTCTAAAGAAACGAGTGCTCCTTTGGTAGCAGCTATCCAACAGGTGTCAGATATGTTTGCAGCAAAGCCTGAATTCTGTGGCATCACCACCTCGACTCCCGAAGAGGGACAACTAAAGTATCAACCCACAGCTGTCTCATCAGATTTCTGCTGTAATTATCAAGTACCACCAAAAACCCAAACCACCACCGAACAGTAAACAACCCCAAAGCAGAAGCTAAGAATGACAAAAGTGATCATTTCAAGGCAAATCTTTAAAGAAAGCAAATGTACCTGCAGCGCTTAGCCAACAAATAAATCTCATTCTTTTCCTTTGGCAGTGTGCAATTACATTTAAAGGTACTGCTCAACCTTTTCAGACAAACATTTATTCAGTGTCTGATATAATGTACATATGAGACTATTGACTTTTTGCAGTCATGTGACCGCTAATCACGTGATGTTAACTTTTGCCATTTTGGACATATGACAATATAGGGCCAAGCAAATAAGGTTCTCACAGGTGTAGAGAACATTCAATGACCCCCCCACCCCCATGGCGACCACCAGTCGCTAGGGAAAAACGTGTATTCCCCTACTGCTTGGTGAAAACCTCTTTGCGATTGTTTTGATTCCCCATCTTTTGCATGGAAGATAGCAACTTGTCTGCAATTACTCACCAACTGCTCTCCAAAAAGTAGCTTAACTGTGAGAAGTCTAACAAACAAAGACCATTTGACTCTAAAGTGGAAGCAGAAGTTGAATTTTTTAAAATAACATTGTGAACTGTGAAGCACAGCTTTTATTTTGCAGACAAACTCGATTTCTGGTTTGCGCTGCACTTTTTCCAAGTTTCACTATCACTCAGTGGTTGGTTAGCAAGCATTCGCATTTCAGTTGGTATCTTCCACGGTAACTACAGATGGCTACGACAATCTGCTTGCAACCACCGCAATCACAAGGCCGTTTTCAGTGCAACACTCTCATTGTTACCAACTTCACCTAATGACACCCAGCAACCACTCACCAATCAGTTGGTGAATACATTTTTTCTTTGCGACTGGTGGTTGCATCATGTCCAACATGGTGAGAAATCTGTTGTCCTGTGAGAAACCTCTTTAGTTAGCAGCCAGATAGCATAGCATAGCTTAGCTTAGCGTAAAGACCAGAAACAAGCAACGACATTTATCCAAAGTTAAAAAATAAAAAAATTAAATAAAAATCCAAACAACAAATATCGAAACATCAGTATTGCTAAAACTTGATGTTTATAAAAAAAATTATTATTTCAAATGTGCTGGTAGTGTGCCTCTAAAGAGAGCCTGGTCAACTATACCCCGGTTTCCAGTCCATGTGCTAAGCTTAGCTAACTGTCAACATAGAAGTTAGCTAACATCTATATTGACAGCTAAGCTAATATAAAAAAAAGTATCATTCCACAACTGTCCCCTTTATCAGTATTAGTCAAAGATAACATGTTTTTACAAATAAAGTTTTTTATGTAATAAATTATCACGTTTTTTTTCACTGAGGCATTCACTTTATAGTCCCATGAACCCGTGCCACTGCTGTAACTTCAACTTTATCCAATCACAGTTTTCATGAAGGCCGGTTTACTGAAAGGCCAGTGATACTGGTTGGGGACGGGTCCATTCACGTTGCACTCAAAAAAGGAGAACATGGGGAACCAAATGCGTGCCCTTCGGCTATGCTGGTAGGCACGGGTGTTAGCTAACGTGTGGTAGTAGAGGAAGAGGCGGGTGGTGATGTAGAAGGCGATGAACACGTCGATGGAGTAGTGCTCGTGAGCAGCCAGGATGAAGAAAATCCCAAACAGGTTTAACACCCAAGATATGGTGTGAATCAGATTCCAGGTTCGTGGAGTATCTGCAATTAGGAAACATAATTACAGGACATGCTCAGTGTATTTTATGTATATCCAAAACTTGCAGACATCCTGAAAATTAGCCACATTTTACTGCTGAGGAACAGGTGATTTTTTTTAAATTAAGTCCCCATACATAAAACCTTGGAGTTAAAAGAAGGTGTACTTTCCTTAATCATAATCGCATCATTTCTTTTCTACTAGTAAAAATACAAGACCTAACAAAAAAGCACATTCTCACTAAACTCATTTAAAAGCCCAATAAAAGAATTAATCCTCACATTCAGTCACAAAGAAGTTGAGCATCGTGATGACAACAGTGTGCCCACTGAACATGTAGTCTCCGCAGGTTTGCACGCCTGTCAGAGTCATCCCAAATCCACTCCAGATTGTTAGAGCCCTCTGTATCTTTCCCCAGGTGTCACCATATGTCTGAGGGACAAAAAAAAACCCTCCAGTAATCAGTCATGCTGTGAATCACAGTGGCAGCTGTTTATTAGTTATCACCACAGTACAGCTGAGTGATCAACTGAATTGTAACACTGCCAACAGCAATGAGATTTTTTTTTTTTAAAACTCCAGGAGGAAAAATGACAAACAGAATCTCATTTGTGCTTCCCACCTTGCTGGCACACTTCAGGTGCTGCCCTGGCACAGAAAGCGAGGTGGCAAACATGGTGCAGCAACGAAGCAAAAACACCGTTCCCATTAAAGAACACAGCCGTCTGAAGAGGATGGACCTGAAACAGACGCACACCCAACACAGTGTAATGTGATGGCAGCAGCTAGGAATTTGCAAACTGCAGAAAAGGGACCTATGGGCTACCTGTGTTTGTGAAGGAGCAGGATCAACAGAAACATGTAACATAAGATGAGACCACAAGCTTCAGCCATGGCAAAAGCCCAAGGAATTCTGGGTACACTGTTAAGAGTACAAAAACATGCATATCAGAAAGCAGATAAGATATGAGTGCAGCTCGATGTGTACGTGAACTATGGCGCTTACATTGCTTAACAATCCCTGGAACCATCATATAGATACTTATCAGTGCAAAATATGCAAAGCATACAAAACATGCAAGCTTGTACCTGTCCAGGAATATATCAGGCAGCGGTGGGTATGTCCTCATGTCAGGGACGCGCTCATGTACGATGACCATGACAAAAGATGTGAATCCAAACACCAGAAAAACATATATGGAACTGATGACTGTTTTCCAAACCTCTGGGTCCAATCTACCAGCTAAGTGCTGCCTACACCTCCCGTTGGCGTGTGTGTGACACAGCAACTCTCCTGAGCTGTATCCAGATCTATTGCTGTTCCTCAACCGCAGCTCAGTCCCGTTACACAAGCGATCACCTCCATTACATCCCCCGTCAGCTCCATCACAGCTCCACTTGACCCCAGCAGTGCCTGCGGAGAGCCCAGCGGGAAGACCGTCCGAAGGTGCGAGGCCCAGCTCCTCCAGCTGGGCCTGGTTTTTTCTCTGGAGCCGGCGGAGGGCTATGGTCAGCCTTTTGATGTCTCCCAGCACCGTGAGGCCCAGAGGAGGACCCCTCAGGTCAGCCTCAGTCAGAGCCAGCAGACTAAGGCCATCCAGGCGGTGCTGCGTGCACAATAGCTCCACGTACTGTCCAAAGCCTTCTTCCTTCAGCCACTGGGCCACCTGCTTACAGCTCCAGGCACTCACATTATCCTCCGACAGTGCCATGCTGCTGCAGAAACAAACACTGTTAAGTAACGCGGGGTATGACAGAGATAAAAATAACTGAAATTACAGCGGCAGAGAAAAGAAGTATGCACACACACACTGATGTTCTGACTGATCAAAGGCTGCTGTTAACAATTCTCTAAAGCTTGATAATTAAGTACCACTTCCTCCTCCTCTGTGTTTTGATCACTTGATTTCATAACTGTTCAGTGCCATTCTTTTAATGCAAAACTGCCTGAAGCTCACCCACTGACATTTCTACTCCATTTGCATGAAAATTAACACGAGCACTTTTCCCACTGTTCATATCAGACAGCGCTGCAGTTATATAAATTATTCATAAGTTTGCTGATTATTCTCCACAGTGTAGTGGTTTACACATTCGAATAACAAGCAGGAGATCCCTGGTTTGATCCCTGGGAAGAGTCTTAAATCTCTTTTGTTCATCCAGAAGATCATTTGGGGTGAAAATCTGCCAAATTAAATATGTGGAAATGCCCTCTGTGGCGACCCGTTATGAATCAGACAACAGCTGAAAGCTTCTTTATTCTCCAAACCATTCATGTTTTTATTTTCTTTTTTGCCATGAAATGTGGTAAAAAAAACAAACAAAAAACAGCAGTGGGTCCAGCAGCATGTCAAATATCTTGTTTAGAACAAAACAGTAGAGTAACCAAAGTAAAACTAAATGAGAGCAAATTTCAACAAATTTATTGTTTCTTTAGTAAATATATGGGTTGGAGGTCGGTTATTTTTGTCATGGATAAACACATCTATCACTACTTCTCCTACACTGACATTTGTAATCCAGCTGTCCCAGAACTGAAGGCACTTTGATAATTTAGGGATTGTTAGTTGGACAAAATTACTCCTTTCAAGGTCATGGCAAATTGTCATTGCCGTGTTTTACAGTTTTCACATTTTTTGGTCACTTTAACAATTGAAAAGTCATTATTAGTTGCCATGACTGATCAGTATGCAGCCAGTGCAGGGTTAATTAGCTGAGGGGTTGGCTGCCTGCTTGTGCTCTTATTCAGTGAAACCCTGCAGTGCACGTTGCAGCCTGCTTATCTGGTTTTGCATCATCTGTGTTCAGGTCAGTGACTGTACATTAGCACAAAGTGAGTGCACACTGACAAAGTGTCCCACCTAAAGCAGGAATTCAAACCCCAAAAAACAGCGAGTCACTAAACATATTCCATAAGCCAAGGACAGCAGACTACAGTCAATCTTTGCTTTGCAGTTCGCTCATTTCTGCCCTTTGAACTTCTGACAAGCTCACCACTGTACAGCTCCACTCGCACTCCAAAGGTCTGCAAGTTCAACCAACATGGCTGTGGTACTGTACTGATGGCCTGCCTGCTGACTGGACACTAGATACAGCCTAGAAATTTTTATTTTGTGTTGAACAAAACAGAGAAAATCCAGGAATAATTAATTTTTACCATGATGTTAAACAGGCTCATCATGGAGCTGACTGATTTAATGATTTGCTGATCAATCAGCAATAAATGAGCTGACAAAATTCACTAAACAATCCCTTTAAGAAGCAGAACATCTGGTAGAGTTTCTGGAACATGCTGTACATATTTTCCTAAGATATTCTGACATTTTAACAGCTAAACATTTATGACAAGATTAACTGATACTACTACTACTACTACTAATAATAATAAACAGGCTAAATACTAGATTCTAGCCTCAAAGCTTTTGTTGGTGGTTTCTGAATTTCGCCTTCAGCCTGACAGCCACACCTAGTATGAAATCACTCCTTTGACACTGGTTCAGTTTGGCAATGAAAGCCACCGCTGATGAAAATCCCTGAAACCTACAAGCAGCTCACTCACCGAGGCGTGTGCAGATCTGCTCCCTCAAAGAGAAATAAGTTATTTTTAACTAGCCTCGAGATTTTACTGGCAACATCCCGAAGCTACTTGGGATATAAAAGTGCCATGTCAGCTTGTTTGGCTGGCTTACAGTGATTCACAGTCAGGCAGTAGGACACAGCTCTGTGTGTGTGTGTGTGTGTGTAAGAGAGAGAGAGAGAGAGAGAGAGAAAGCCCTTCAGTGTGTGTGAGAGAGACAGAGGCAGCTCGACAAAGAGCTCATAGTGTCTTTTCACTGCAGGGGCCACAATGTAACGTCAGATTGCAACATTTCACTACTACTTCAGCAACTTTCTCCACATGAACAAAAAACTACATGTTCAACGCAGAGCAAACAGGTCACAGGAAGTCCACTTTATTATCCAATGATCGTCTCACTTACCAAACATCCACTGCCACTGCGCTGCGACAAGGTGCGGATGAGCTGTCTGTTTACTCCACCGCTCGTAGGAGTATTTCACAGCCAACATGCTTCGGACTACTAAGCAACAGCAAACAGGAAAAGGCAACAGCAAACAAAAAGCAGTCAAGAGGAGCAGGAGGTCTCCTGCGGGACTTCAGCTCAAAGGACACTGACATCTGCTGGTTACACTTGGAAAACCTGGGATTTCTTTAATCCATCAACTTTGACTGTTTTATTGTGGTGGAGTATTGTCATTCTTGCCTTGGCATTCATTTCCCCCCTTCTTATAACCTTCAAACTATTTTATATAAGGTTATGTTATACATGAATATCTCATGCATGAACTTAAGCTATGTTTAAGTGAAGAGTGTGCTATCAGTTTAGCAACAAAACATAGATGAAATGAGCTGTTTTCGTTGTCATTTTGGGCATTGAATATTAGTCTCAAGTCATCTGCAGCATTAAACCTTGCTACTCTTGGTCTTTTAGTCATGAAAGCATCATTATGTAGCAGAAAGAAGTAAGAAAAGGTAATATAAACTAAACCTATAATGTTAAAAACCAAGCGCAAACACTGACCAAGCAAATGCTTATTAGAGATTACAATAAAACTGCATTTAGGTATGTAGACATGGTCAAGACGACCTACTGAAGAATCAGAATGGGGAATAAAGGTGATTTAAAAGTCTTTAAATGTGGCATCGTTGCTGGTCTGGTCTGACTATTTCAGAAATTGCTTATTTACTGGGATTTTCTTGCGTAACTGTCTTTAAGGTTTACGTAGAATGGCCCAAAAAAGAGAAAATATTCAGTGAACGGCAGATCTCAGGGTGAAATGCCTTGTTCACGCCAGAGGTCAAAGGAGAAAGGACTAACTGCTTCAAGCTGCTGGAAACACTCATTATGACAAAGATATGCAGAAGACCATGGACAACACACCTTTCTTGAACATAACAATGAGTTTATTGTGCTCAAATGGTCTCCACAGTCACCACTCCTCAGTCCCTCCACAGATAATTATATTCTTAACATACATTTTTTAAATAGTTTTTTTCTATCATGTTTAAATAGTTCTCATGTCATAGCCCTTTCTGCTATCTACCGATTGTTCCGTTGTGTTTGAGTTGTTAATCCATCTGCCATAACTGGAAAACAAGTAACTTGACTTGAGAGGTTGACTGAGAGCCCGTGCCAATGTGCACACCTGTTTGTGACAGTCAGAGGCTGAGTGAGGTGGAACTCCTACTGAAAGAGAGTCAAAGTGAAGGCAGCAGAGTGCAGCTTGGTTTCATTTTGGGTGAAGAACACAGCAGACCATCTGCTATTGTAAATTTTGCAATGACAGATAGAAAGTCCTCCTCAGGTGCTGCCACAGGGGTGATATGTGATATACAAGACTCGGAGCAAAAACGGGAGAAGTGTGTGGCAGGGGGATCAGAGAGAAAGTGGGAGATCCCGTCTCTCCAGGAGCTGGAGGAGGTTTTACACTCAGCTTCACGCTCCTGTCGACATGGAGACGAGGTGTGGCCGAACCTGTTTTTGGGAGACATGTGAGTATCGTGAGCTGGATTTAAATTCACGCATGCACATCTGTATTGTATTCATGTGTTATATCTGCTGTTTGTGTCAGGTTTATGTCTCATGACAAGTTTGGGCTCTACCAGCTAGGCATCACTCATGTGCTGAATGCCTCACATGGTAAACTCTGCTGTAAAGGTAGTGATGATTTCTACGGAACCACAGTGAAATATTATGGAGTCCCTGCCAATGACCTCCCCACATTTGATCTCTCGCCGTATTTCTACCCCGCGGCTGAGTTCATTAACCAGGCTTTGACATCAGGAGGTACTGAAAGCAGATTTTCAGAGAGGATGACACAGATCAGAGTTTTCACTATATTTGTTTCTGCCTTTTATGATTTTCAGGGAGAGTGTTTGTGCACTGTGCTGTGGGTGTGAGTCGTTCAGCTGCATTGGTCCTAGCCTACCTGATGATTCATCATCACCTCAGTCTGTTGTCCTCTATACGTTGTGTGCAGCAGAAGCGCTGGATTTTTCCCAACAGAGGCTTCCTGCGACAGCTCATAGGCCTGGACCGAAAACTGCAGGATGATGTTTTAAATGAGCCAGAGTAAGAAAGCCAGAAAGAACCCTCTATTTCCTCCTCTATTTGCACCATTTGTTGCATGTATAAACCAAAGTGTTCAGCTTCATTCACTCCCCTCCCCTGTCCTCTTCTAATGTGACATCAGTGGTATCAGAGCGAGCTCCTGAATTCCCCCCCTGGGGTTTTTTAGCATCAGTGAACAGACCAATCAATGGTACAGCGTTACAACATTAAATAACTACATCCAGACAGTCCAAGAGAACACACTGAACACAGAGAGCTAATTTTGGAGCCAAGCAGCGTTCAAACAACCACCTGCTCATGCCTCTCACCGAGCTGTAGACTTCGGTGGGAAGGGGGACGGTGGGCACAGACAGCCGGAGCAGTGCGGGGGTGTGCTGAAGGAGCACTCTGCGTCCAGGGAGAATGTCAAGGAGCAAACAGCTACAGGACCTGCTGCTCATTAAAGAACTGGAGGTCATCTTGGATTCCTGCCCTGTGGGGCTCACACCGGTGGATGAAGTCTGGCCCAACCTGTACATAGGAAATGTGTGAGTGTGCTTTTGTGCATCTGTACACAGGAGAACTTGTATGCCTTTTACATTGAAGTTATTTAGCTATTTAGCATTTATAGACGCTAAACACAGCTGTTCTATTCTTTAGTTTTACTCTTTATTTATTTCTGTTTTCCATGTCTCCAGGGCTGTAGCACAGAATAAAAAGACTTTGCATAAGCTTAGCATCACCCATGTCCTGAACGCAGCGCACTCCAAGCAGGGCAGCATTGGTGACCAGAGTTTTTATGGGAACACCTGCATTTACTCTGGCATCCCAGCAGAGGATTCAGAGGACTTTGACCTCAGTCAGTACTTCAAACCTGCAACTGACTTCATACACAAAGCCCTGATGAGCAAAGATGGTAAACTGAATGTGAATATTATGCTGTTTTTCTTTTTCTTTTCAAGAGCTGCCCCCCATTTTTAATACCTTCCCATGATATTTTCCATCCTTCTCTACAGGAAAAGTGCTGGTGCACTGCATCATGGGTGTGAGTAGATCGGCCACTTTGGTCCTAGCGTACTTGATGCTGTGGCAACGTCTTACTCTGAGAGATGCCTTGAAGCACGTTGTCCAAAAACGAGCCATTTACCCCAACCGGAACTTCCTGTCTCTCCTCCTCAAGCTGGATGAACAGCTGACACGAAAGAGGAGGCTGTGTCCTATTTTCTGACGGCCTTTTTTCCTCAATGCTCCTTCATTTGATTAATCAACACCTCTCCATATGTAAACTCCACTCTAATTGGTGATCAGTGGTTTGTAAATATGATGTGTAATTAGATTTTGTTTGATGTAGTTGCAGGTGTAAGTCTGGAGTGACATTTGGGGGTTTTTTTTGTTTTTTTTTGAGGTTGTCTGCTTTCTTTCTACAGTCCAGCAGCAGCAGTGCTCACACTGAGCCTTGATGTCATTTTGCTCATGGTTTGTTTTTCATATTCAAATCATATTCAAATGTTCTCTGTGAGTGTTAGGTTTCCTGCTCACAAGCTTTGTAGGTACAGCTTTATGAAACCCATTAATGTTTTGTCAGATCTCACTGAAATTGTTTGGTCAGATGGACACTGCAATTTTAAATATGTTCAAAAATATGTATATCTGACTTCTAACAAGATTTAACCTTGAACAGTTTTCCTGATAAGACACCCACTTTTTTAATCAAGGATTCCTCAAATAAAACAATTATTTATTTGTTTCATTTTACTTTTTTCTTCTTTTTTTTTAATTGCCAAGAGCTTACTTAATATTGCCTAATCAATCTGTCAAAAACAGGCATTTTTAATTGCTGAGCTATATATCTTAATAGTGCTCTGTTGGATTGAGATCTGGTGAGTGTGGAGGCCATTTGAATTCAGTGAACTCATTTAAATGTTCAAGAAAGCGGTTTGAGTTGATCTTAGCAGTGACATGGTCTGTTATCCTGCTGGAAGCAGCCATCAGTTGCGCCTGTCTGCTGCCAACAACAATGCCACATTCAGAGTCACTTAAATCACCTTACTTCCCCTTTCTGATGCTCAGTTTGAACTTCAGCAGGTCAGCTTCACCATGTGTACATGCCTGAATGCAATGACTAGCCGCCATGTAAATGACTGATTAGATATTTGCATTAACAAGCAATTGAACAGGTGTACTGAACAAACTGGCCAGTGAGTATGTATATTACTCACTGCTTCCTGGAGCACTGTTTTAAAACTTTGAGTCTGGCATTTTGACGGTCACCTTCTTGTACCTAATAAAGTGTCTGGTGTGTGTACGTATACAATTTTAAAATTATGGCAAAACAAAACTTTATTTACTAAGTTTGGTCATTAGTTGAACTCAGAAGCATGAAAGGCAACTCTGAAGCGGCAGTTTAAAGGGTGACTGACTTGTTAGGGTGAGGTTGGTAGTGCACTGCGGGTTTTGTGTCCGCAGGCAGAGGAAACCTTGAGCAACAGGAAAGAGTTCAAGCAGGAAATGGTTAAACTAACAAAAAACAAATTCAGCTTGAACAAAGCGGACAAAAGCGCTTCTGCTACCACACAAGCTGACGGAACAAACTGGTGGAGACTGGTAGATATAGTGCTAGGCCTTGATTGGATGATGAAGTGTAGGTGTGCCGTCAGGTGTTTGCTGAGGAGTAAGAAGAGACCCAAAAGGAAAAACATTATCATTCTGACAGGGACCAGAAAGAAAATATAGGGTGAGGACTTCCTCCAAAATAAAAGACAGGTCATGCCGACTGTTACTATTGCACTATTGCACGGCTAAGGTCATGTAGTCTTCCTTTTTTAAATTGGTTATTTTATAGTAAACAGCCTAATTCAGTATGAGCAGATTAAAAGCACTAATAAATCACTAATAAATCATTAGTGAATATCATCCACATCTCTTAAAGGGACAGAGCAGCAGGCTTTACTCTGCAGCATGGTAGCAACACAGACACATGCAGAGCAGCCACGTGTTACATAACAGTCCACAGTCATCATGGAAACATGTGAGCTAATGTTAAAGTTCACAGGATAAGGCTCAGGGTTGCTCCATGAGAATGAAACATCAGGTCTGCATTCACCATGAATAAAATGGGTTTTGAGTGCCTGAACAGTATGTTAGATAACTTTGTCACTTTTGAGTGTATGATTACAGAGTTATAAAAGGAAACAACCCCAGCTATGTGTGACTGTGATGAACAAATAAGAGCACGCAGAGTAGGAGAGGAGACCGAAGCACCTCGAAGTGAGGTAAGTTCATGAGATTTGGGTTGGTTTGGGGGATCTTTCAGGTAAGAAACATTTGGAAAGAAAGCAGGTGTGGCATCTTGAGAAAATCCCACTCTCAGATCTGCATGTTGTTAACAGAGCTGGGATGACTAATAAGTTTACATAACAAACATTAACATTTACAGAAGTTTTCATAGTGAAGGGTTAATAAATGACATTTGTGTGTGTACTTGTTATTTATGAGTGTCTGTGTATTTCTACAGTATGTCTCTTAGGGATCCTCCTTATGAACCTCCCTCTGTCTCAGAGCTGCAGGAGTTTCTGCTTGCTGACAGACGACCGACTGGACATGTCAATCAAGTCTGGCCTAACCTTTACATAGGCAATGAGTATGTGTGCACATATTAACATCTACACACATCTATAAACATCTGCACTCATGCAGCACTGAGTGTGCTATTGTGTTTCAGGGTAGCAGCTCGTGACAAGGGCACTCTTCACAGTCTGGGCATTACTCACATTGTAAATGCTGCTCATGGACCCCCCAGCCCAGGCCATGGGCTCTATTTCTACGTCAACACCGGCCCGCGCTTCTACAGAGACATGGCAGTGGATTATTATGGGGTTGAAGCTGATGATGCAATGGACTTCATCCTCAGTCCTTTCTTCTATCCAACAGCAAGATACATCAGAGCTGCACTGGCCATGGGAGGCAAGTCGGCAGGCTTACAGCATGTGGCTGGATTAGATCTCAGTGTCATACAGGCACACCATCTAATGAGACTAGATTTTCTTCTAAGATGCTCATAATGTTTATAATGTCTTGACTAAAATAAGGAATCCTTATTTTAGTTATTTTAGTTTTGAATTTAGGTTTGGTTTCTGGCTCCAGTTTTAAAATGAGGCTTTCATTTATTAAGGGGAAAAAGCTCTCCAAGCCTACCTGGCTTTATGTGAAAAAACGATTGCCTCCTGAACCTATTAAGCGATTGTGCTACCCTTGGCAGCAAGAACTGCAGCCACGCATTTGCTATAACTAGCAATCTTTCATATCATTGTGGAGGAATTCTGGCCTCCTCTTCTTTGCAGAATTGTGTTAATTCAGTCACACTGATATGTTTTTAACCATGAATGGCCTGATTGAAATCAGGGCAAAGGATCTCAATCTGATTTGAGTCCACAGATTGACTAGACTAGGGTTTTGTTTTTTAGCCAGTCAGAGGTGGACTTGCTGGTGTGTTTCAAATCAAACGTGCTTGAGCTTCAGGACATGAATCGATGGTTGGACAGTCTTCTTCAGGATTTTCTGGTAGAGAGCAGAATTTATGGTTCCTTGGTTTCATGAAGTAGCAAAGCAGCCCCAGAACATCACACTACGACCACCCCGTTTGACTGTTGGTATGACGTTCTTTTTATGAAATGCTGTGCTAGTTTTACAGCAGATGTAATGGGTCTAAAACCTTCCAAAAAATTCAGCTTTTGTCTTGTCAGTCAATAGAATGTTTTCCCCAAAGTCTTGGAGATCATCAAGATGTTTTCTTGTAAATGTGAGACAAACCTTTGTGTTCTTTTTGGTCAGCAGTGGTTTTCTCCTTAGAACTCTCCCATGGATGCCATTTTTATCCAGTCTCTTTATTATTATTGAATTGTGAACCTTAACTAAGGAAAGTGAGGCCTGCAGTTATTCAGATGTTGTTCTGGGTTCTTTTATGAACTCCTGAATGAATCGTTGATGCGCATTTGGAGTAATTTGGGTATGCTGCTCACTCCTGGGAAGGTTAGACATATTCCAGTTTTCCTCCATTTGTGCATTTGCGCTCTCACTGTGATTTGCTGGAGTCTCAAAGGTTTGTAAAACTTTTCAGACTTTGTTTCCCATCCATTCTTGAGTTTCTTTAGATTTTGGCATGATGTGTTGCTTTTTGAGGTCTTTTAGCCTACTTCACTTTGTCAGACAGGTTTTATTGAAGTGATTTCTTGATTCATGAGGCCTGGCAGTAATCAGGCGAGTGAAACTGAACTCAGCTTTCCAAAAAATGTTGTTAATCACAGTTAATTCATGATTTAACAAGAGGGGACGATTACTTTTTCATACCGGGCCAGGTAGTAATGAATGGAATCACAATTTAAAAACTGATGATGATTTGAAACATTTAAGTGTGACAAATATGCAAAAAAAAAAAAAAAAAAAAAAAAAAAAAAAAAGGGGGGGGGGGGGTAATTTTTTA
>VUQG01018370.1:4335-22432 GCA_015106755.1 Etia nguti
GCCTAGAACTTACATCATGATACATCAATTCTCCTTTCATTTGATAAATGAAAATCCATCCGAGGTAAATGTACCTGATTTGGTCAAAATACATCTGGATGTCTGAGAAGAGATAAACTTGATTTAGTTCAATAACAATCATTCAAGAATGTTTCAACTACAGTTTTAATAAAAAGCCAGTGACACTGGAAGAACAATGGCTACTTTTAACATGGAAGTCAATTTTAAAATATTCTTTATTAATATTCAATGTTAGTCAAAATAAAAAAAATAATCCCAACTAAAGGTTTTTAATTCAGTTTCCGGTCTTTAAGTCTGACGTCTTTGGCCGTTTCCGGGTCCAAACTCCGCTTCAGGTCCCAAAGTCAAACAATCACTGCAGCATCACTGAAAGTTAAAAACTGTCTGAATTCTTTCATCTTTAATAAAATGATCAGTGTGGCTGCTCTACCAGGTGTAACAATGAAGTTTAAAATCCAGGCATCCATGAAAACAGAATTTATGAAATTTAACAGAGTTCAAAGTTAGCAGGGAGTTAGCTCACTAGTGTCCATCTAAACATGATATACCATGTTCTGACTGAGGGATTTCTGAAAAAATTAAAACGTACAGCTCTGCTATCACTTCTGACATAAAAGAAGACACAAAACTAAACAGTAGTGACGTTTGTCGGGTTACTGAAGTTGGGCTAGCCTGTAAATAATGATGTGCTACGTGGTGGCTAGCTACACAGCTATGTTAACATAATATAAACACAGTGAAGCTGGAGGATGACCGCTAACTTTTTCCCACTCAATAAAAGTTAATGTGAGGGTTCCCGAATGTTAGGGACAAATGCAATTGGATTGCAGGATCCTGTAAACGGGCAAAACTTCAGTCAGGAGAACAACTGAGATAATCCATCCACAATGAGAGGTTAGTCATTAATATACTGCTGTATAGGCTGATCTGTACTTACATAGTAAGATTTTAAAAGCTGAGTTTTAAAATGAACAGTTGTAATAAAATCTGCGAGAGGCCGACAGTGATCACTGACTTTGTGTAGGGCCTTGTTCAGATTAAATAGAACAAGATACTGGAGTGTAACATTAAAAAATGTTAAAAACACAACAGCCTTAATAAACGCAGAGTAGTTTGGACCTGGAAGCAGGGTTCATACATCATCACTTAAAGACCAGATTCATTCATTCATCATTTACAGGCTTTATAATATAACCTATCACCTTCACTTTACATCCATATTGATTTTCCACCAGAAACAGCCCAGATTCATTTGAATTTATTGAACCACTTCTGAAACTTCTGTGCAGCACCAAATCTGAGGCAACAAAGCACCTTGACTGAATGTTGCACAACAGCTGACATTCAAAATTGAAATGCACAGCATTGGTTCAGGTAGGCTGTCAAGTCAAGCTCAGCTGCCATCCCATCAGATCAATTGATCTCAGTGCCAGCTTATATCATCTGATGGCTAAGCTAATATCCTTCAAATCTTATCCCACAGTTGCTCCACACTGCAAGCCGCTTTGCAGCCTGCTTTCATCCGTGCTCCCCCCGTGATGCTGTATCTGACTCAAACAGTGCTATATCTTTTGCTGCTAATGCCTGCTTTGTTCTATGTTGATTCATGCTGCTGCTGTCCTTGCCTCTGGCTTTCCATGTGTGCACATGGAAGGGCGGGAAGTTGTGCTCTCTCCCCCTTATGGAAGACAGGGAGGTCCCTGAACAGAGCACTGCTGCCAAATATAAATGACTGCAGATGGAAATAATCTTTCTTTTACTATAGTGACTATAGTGCTCCAGACTAAATGGTGGCAGGTTGACTTTTTATAACAGATGCAACCTGGTCCCAGTAAAAGGCTAACAACTGTGCTGTGTCAGCAACTAAAGACTACCTGTAGAAAATTCACCGTATATTAGGTTTTTCAATATAAAGAATGATTTTTTTCCCTTGGTCTACATTACTACCAAGATGCCCATGTGTCCTATGAACTTGCAAATGACCAAAACTACATTCTCAAGTAGTAGTCAAAGTTTTGAGACTGTAATAACTGAAACTGTTGAGGAAAGCGACTTCACATTGCCATTTACTAGCTGACACCTGATTTTTACAGGCTGGGTGTATCATTAGAAACCCCTTTTTGACTTTGATGAGTAATTCTGCAAAAACCACACAATTCAGAAACATACACACATCTGGCAATGACCTACACAATGATCCCATAAATCAACACGGACTTCTTTACAAAAGCAGCTTCACAGATCTCTCCCAGAGAAAGAAAAAAGCACCACACGCCGGAAATCGCCTGGTGGTTTGAGCTGCATTTGGCCCTAAGCTGTTTTTCAGAGGCAAATGGAAAGAAAAAGATGATAATGAAAGAGCGGATTAACCACAGCAAGAGAGGAGATAACTAGTTGGGCCTGTTGCTGAATACACACAATAATTTTTTTTTCTAAAGTGGGGGCTGGGGGAAAGCAAGATTTCTTTTGCCAGCCACTGCTGCCCTGCTGGAGTGTTGTTCACCTCAGCACGCCAGCTCTGAAGCTCCGTGTCTGCGTGTGTGTGTTTGTGTGTGTGTGTGTGTGTGTGTGTGGGCAGGGGGTCATCCAAACAATATATTTGCATACAAACAGCCTGTCCAGATTCACAGAGTGGAGAGAAGCGGACGAGGAAGGAAAGGGGCAGGAGAAGAGGCAAATGTGGCATTTTGGATTTTTCTGAAAGAGAAGGTTGGAAAGGGGGATTGTTTGTTCTCCTCAGGTGCTGAGGGGCTTTCAAATTTAAGCAGAGTGCAGAATCTCATTACCTGAGTGATGCACTGCCTGTGTTTACACGCATAATTCCAAAGAGGCTTTAACATTCCTTCATTCATTCACCTCGCTTTTTCTTTCTTGGTCAGAAAAACACAAGTTCCAGTTGTAATAATAAACAGACCTTCTCGAGCACAGAGGGAGGGTTCAAATGTCTCTTTTTCCCAGAGCAGGGCTGTCACAGAGAGGGTGCTTCAGTAGAATTACTTCTCTGAAGTTTGTCCCCAAAGAGAGCACTTGAGAAGGTAAGAACAATAAAGTAAGCCACGAGGAAGAAAACTGTCTGTCTGTATCTCTATATGTGTGTGGTGTAACATGGGCCAACAAATAATTGTCTGCCTATGGGTGTGTGTGTGTTGTTTGTTTTTTGTTTTGTTTTGTTGTTTTTTGGGGGGGAGGAGGGGGTCATGTATGTAGAAAAGTCATCTACATATTGTAGCTGTTTACTGTCACCAGGGGACAGTGCCACAAAGCCTGTGAACTATTCTTGCTTGTGCTGTTGTTGGTCATTCACAGTCAGGAAAAGAGCAAACTTATAGCATAATAAAAGCTGAAATGTTAGCAGCCGCTATCTATTCTCCTCATGCTCAATTCTTTTAAAATCTTTAAATATTTTTTACGCTTTTCCCACTCGTGTTGAACTCTGCAATCACCTCCTTCCCTGTTGCAGCTCATTTTTCAACCAGTCAGCATTCTACTTATGCACAGTATCATCTACATCAAGCTACATGCTGTGGGTATTTTGGAGGACTGCACACAAGCATGTTTGCATAGGCTGCATGTTGCATGCTGTTTAACTAGTTTATTTATATTATGTAATTTTATGGAAAAATAAAGCTTGGTATCATCTGCATAGTAATGACAATTTATGCAATGTTTTCTAAAAATATTGCCAAAGTGAAGCATGTATAATGTAAAAAGTATTGGTCCCAGCATGTAAGCCTTTGAAACCCCATGACTAACTGTTGAGTGTGAGAAAGACTCCCCATTTACATGCACAAATGGGAATTTATGCAGCGCAGTTCCTTTACCAATGGTCTGTTGTGATCTTTGTAGTAAAATATTGAATCGAATGCTGCACTGAGATGTAACAGGACGAGCAAAAAAATGTCAGAGGCCATAACAAGATTGTTCACTGGTGTGGTTTCTGTGCTATGATGCACTCTAAATCCTGACTGAAACTCTTCATATAAACCAGTCTTTCAGAAATGATCAGGTAATGGTTTAAAAACTACTCTTTCAAGAATTTCTGAAATAAATGGAATCTTAAAAATTAGTCTACAGTTAGCCAAGACAGCTGGATCAAGTAAGGGCTTTTTAAGTAATAGTTTCATCACCTGTTAATAAAGATAAACTTAGCGCAAAAAATGAGTAAATTTGTGTTTGGTCAATTATTTCTTTGTTGTAACAATGCTTCTTGGCAATAAATCTGTTTGGCATTGGCAGAGAAGATTTGGCAACTTTGTCATTGGCACAGCTCACATACTCAACTCTGCTGCTCAACCTGCAAATGCATTTTATGTACAAATGTAGCAGACATGTAGGAATGGGGTCTCAAATGCACCCCGATAGTTTAGAGGAAGATATTGTAGTAATTTATGGGTGTAGAATAAAGTGCTGTATATATGTATGTATGGGTGAATGTGGCTTGGAGTGCAAAGCAATCTGAGTGATAAATAAAACTCGAGGATCATTTCAGATATATTTGTGTAATTTTGGCAGGGAGTGACAAGATAAAATATCACTCGTGTACATATACTGCACTTAATAATTTATTCCATATGACTCACACGTAGCCTGTGGTGTTATTATCAGTTTTTATGCTGATAGAGAAGAGGATTATCATGCAGTAATAAGTGCCTGAAGGTGGATACAGCACTGCAGATTCTGCACCTCTGCTCTTTTTTAGTTTTAGGATTTTGCAACTTTTTGCAGACACCATGATATCAAGGTTGAATTTTGGTGTTTCTTCTTAGGATTTCTTGTAATAGTTTACCTTTTTTCTGCATTTCCGGCCTTTTAACCGAGTCCCTTTTTTGTTTGCTTTATTTGGCACATATGTGCTATCTTCTGCTTCCTAACCAGAACTGCAGAACTGTGTTAGAAAGAAGGAAAAAGAAGAAATACTTGTGCTTATTGGTGCATCCATAGATGGACACCTCACACTAAAATATCTAACCTGCATATTAAAAGCCACATAATGACCCCTGGTTTGTATTTAAGATTATTTTTAGGATCTTTCCAACTTCTTCTTTTACAATGCAGACTGGAATCACCTGATGCCACTGCTGTGACAAGCTGCACTCCAAACATTAAGTGAATTTGTCGCTGCTTTGCATCTTTATTTTCACTCACTGGCGCACATCTCCTTTCAATCAACCAAAAGTAAACCACACAGAGAAGGGTGAGAGACACAGGGAGAGCGCAAGCTGCAAGTAGCAGCCTGGGAGCCCGTTATATTGTTGCCAGCGTCAGATCACAGCACATGGCCTTGTCTTTTTCATGTAAAACAACCACTGTTTTTGACAGCACATTTGTTAAAAACCAACCGAGGAGTATGCAGAGTTTAGATAAAAGAAGCCTCAGTGCACAGTTACTGTTTGCCTGTCTTCCTTTTTTCCCTTCTTTCATTTCCCTTCCTCCCACACACGTTCGCCACCGACACCACACCTCCCATGATACACCGGTGTGCTAATTGCTATCAACATGAGTCACAAACATTCAGCCCACTTTTTTTTCCAGGGAAAGAGAATTATTACTGGCAAGCTTCATGTCCATCAACACATGGATAATTCCTGTTTTTACTGCTTCGAATCGACTTGTGTGTAGGTGTGTGTCAGTGAGCGAGCACAGCTAGAGAGAGCATCATTCCTAAACATGGGTGGCAGAGTTGCTTTGAATTGCATACAAGTTTGAGTTCAAACCTGGACTTTAGCATTAAGGTAAATTTCACCCAATCAGGAAAGCAGGAAAACTATTAAACTATATCAACTATAAAATAATTCCTCTAAAAAAGCAAAATTGGGTTCCTTGGATGTAAATCTGAAGAAGCTCCCTTGCAGTTTTCTGAAATCCATTTACACAGATTCTCACAATGATAAAAAGAGCATTTCACAGGATCCTCAGAATTCCCAGTTTGAAAAGTATACCGTTCATCCACAAGGAATCACCAGAGAACCTTTAATTAATGCTGTTTTAAGTAAAAAGAAAGGGTGTGAAAAATCGAATTAGCTACTAATTAACTTGATTCGCTTCAAGGAAAGTCTGAGTGAATATTTGCCAGAAGCAGTGCATGACTGGGCCTTATAGAGGCTTTAAAAATAAAGGAGAAAACTTTCATGAAGCTAGGTGCTTCTAAAGAATTAAGCATGTGTAGATGAATCCACATTGAATTGAATTTGAATTAAGTAAACTTATATATATTTTATATTCATTACACATAAATTCAGATATTTTAGGGTGTCTTTGTTTAACTGTAATTAAATTAATAATTTGTGATTTAATTTGTAATTTTGATGATTATGGCTTATAGCTCATGAAAATCAGAAAACGTAAGATCATTCGTAAAAAAACAAAACAAAAAACAATTCATTTAAAAATCATTATGTTTTTATTTCTTTTGATAAGCACATTGAGTTTACATGGAATGAAATGTGCAATACAGTTATAAAATTGATATTGACATCAGTGCAGCATGACGTGGAGTTGATCATCTTGTGGCATAACTAAGATGATATTGAAGCCAAAGTTGAGTGTTTCTCAGCTTCCACTTCATTTGTCAGCAATATGGAAGCATGGCATACCCTAAATTCTTCTTGTAGATGGCTGCATCACCTGTGTTTCATGTGGTTGTCCACTGTGTGGTTGGACAAACCCCCATCAACACTAGCAAATGACATGGCATGCAAACGACAGGCTGGGGGATTAATTTTTTCTTTTTTTTGTAAGATTTCTAGTGGACTCTGAGGTAAGGTGTAAAAAAAACCCCTTTGGTAAAATAAATAAATAAATAAAAATAAAACATAATGGTGAAATTTTAAACTTTGTGCATTTACTGTGTATTTTTGTATTTGCCTCCACCAATTGCCGCCAAAAACAAGGACAATTCTTGATGCCTGGCTTGCGTGAAAGGCTTCATGCTGTTTTTGCACAATTGGCTTACAAAAGAAAATGAAAATAAACCCGGTCCACAGGGAGAGGTGGGATTCAGATTCTGAGGGGGGGCTGATAGAAAGGCAAAGGCTTAGCACAAAGGAAAGACGATCCAATCTCTAAGTGTGTTACTGTGAACGTGAAATACTGGAGAAACCCTGCTGGACTGCATTTCACAATTCTCAGAGGGGCGCTATAGGGAGAGCTTTCCCGCTAGTCCTCCGGTAGCTGCAGGCAGGCAGACATTTCCCACAACCCCTCACACACACAACATACAACAAACCTACAAAAATACAGCAAGCCTTATATATCTATGCATTGTAATTGCCATAAAAACTGTGTGAAAAGTTAACTGGTCTTTTTAAGAGTTCATTTTCAATAATCTGTTGACAGTTTTTTTTTTACACCCAAAAAGATAACACTAATAAAGAGGCCAATGAATATAATATAATATAATACAGTATAATATAAGGGGCTCATCTCCTCCGGACAAAAATAAAATTCATATTTTGAACTTTATCTGCTTTAGATCACAAGATACAGGCTGTTACACTGTGTTTAACACTTATATTTTGGCCTAAGTAACCAGTAACCAGTTGACAGTAAAAGTCTGAAAAGTGCTCAATGTAGTATCCTGTGGGGAACATGATTGTGCTCTGTGCAATCTACTTAAAGGGAAGAGGATCATCATCTGAGGATAATAATTGATCATGAAAGCATTTAACCTCTGGACACCTTGAATATAAAGGTTTAGTCCCATGAAGTCTTTGGTAATGAATGTTGATCTAATATGGTGTTTTTCCTAATCGTGAGAGAGGTTAGCAGACCACTAAACTTATAATGAAATCATGCAAAGAGAACCATGAATCCAAAAACTGGAAATATCAAACTGGTCTTCCAGATATCTGGCTTTGCTGAGACAAAGACTAACAAATATTGTCAGAATCCAATACGATGGTTGCCTCAAAGCCAAAGGTCACATTCCTTTGTTACTGAAAAGTTCACGCTTGGAGGTACAAGGGTTTCACCTGACAATCTCAATATGACTGGCATATATTTATGCCAGAGCTCTACATAAAATATGCAGGACCTCAGAGACGTGCATGGTGAGGGGGCCATTCTAAATTCATATCAGGAACCAAACCACTGGAAGACCCTGACAGGATTCCAATGTGGGTTACCAGGGCAACACGAACAGGAACTTTCGACCATGACAGCGGAGCTGCAGAAGACGTTGAGAGGAGCACAAAACAACAGGGAACGAAGGAGAAAAGAGAGCCCTCTGTTTACAGGGACAAATCTGGAAAAACAATGAACACATGCTGAGAATATTTTTGCACCGTAACAAAAGGCTGAAAATTTGAATGTTCAAGCAGACGAGGGGCTTTCTTGTGTCCTGCAGTTTGCCAACTAGCTGTTTTGGCAGCCGCTCTGGTAACCAGTATCCCTCTGATCCATCGCATGTACAAATATACAAGTAAACACACATCTTGAGTAACTTTAAAAGTCTTTGAAGGTTTCCAGCCTGAAAACAAGTTAAAGAGCATACAGAAAAGAGAATAGTTGGATAACAATGCACCTCACATACCATCCTTGTAAACATACAGCAATACAGAGGAAGCAGTCTGTGAGCACTGACGCCAGCAGCCTCAGAATAGCCTGCGACTCAAAGGTGATTCGATGCTTTTATTTAGCTCCTGGGCAACCAGCATCTGCCCGGTGTCACTGAACACTTAATTAGACAGTAACACTACAGTAGCATGCTGCCTCATGTACTTTTCCAAGGTCTCGTTAGTAAGTCAACCATAGCATCGAATCGGCAAACACTACCTACCGCCAAGTGGCAAAGAGCAGCGGTGTGCCAACGCTGAGGAAGGCTTCGAATAAAGATCTTATTGAACAATGAGCTTGATGGTCTGCGGTGCTTTTATTTTTCAGATAATTCACTTGCTATTGTAGTCTGTGTTAATTCTGCCAATAGATATATGCACATTGTGCTTTACACTCAGGACTATCACCATCCTCCACTGATAGATAGCCAGATTAGATTTAAGTGATTTGGTTTTGAGTTACTAAGCCTGACACTGGTTTAAGTTACTAATTTGTGTTGGTATGTTTTTGACTTCAACCACTTAAATGGCTATAATATTCAGAAAGTGACAATAAGGTAAGTTTACTCAGAATATGTTTGTCATATCATGCATTTTCACTTAGTATACAGATTTCCACTGGCATCAAGAGTAATGAAGCACCTCGGTCAATTTCTGAAGGGAATTCTGAAAAATTATAATCTTACCCCTTCAGTGTGATTAATGGATTTGGTCACAATAGCAATCTATTTTCATGATAAAAAACATAAATCATCAAAATGTCAACTGTCATGTTGTGGATGGAATTAGTATGAAACAATAATAGTGCAGTCACAGACAATTCCCGTGTTTTGCATGCTAGAATATTGTTGGATACCCCAAAGAAATTCTGGTCACAATCTACTAAGAAAATATTGAACTAACATTATTATTCTGCAAAAGTGGCTTAGGCATTTTGTAATTCAAAATATAGCTTTTGCAATGTTTAATGTTTTAAAGCAGTCATGGGATGACATAAGATGACAGAGATATAGCATCCAAACCCTTACAGTAGCATTATGCACTGCAAGCATCAATTGACAATGAAGCCAGGAGCCATTCAATGCTGTGGAGTGACACTGTGACATGCTTAGATGTGTCCTGAAGGCCTTGCTGGTTGGCAAGCGTGTTGTGGTGATAGTGCACTTTATAATTTGGAGACAGTGTGGGATTCATTCTAAACAGAGATAGAGGAGAACTGAGCAAACAGCTCTGATGATTTACAGTTCGGGCTTTGGAGTATCTTTTTAAGCAGGACCAATGAGGACAGACAAGATAAATGACGAGAAAGGCTCTCCTCACATGTGCAAACAATTTTCCACCGCAGAACGACCAGGGGCCAAATGAACTGTCTGTTCAGTATGTGAAGCGTGAACAAATGCCTTTCACATTGAGTCAGGACCCAAGAGACCTAGAAAGTGTGTGCGTGCATGTTAGAGTATGGCCACGTATTGTTACAGCTTGGACGTGTGTGTGTCTATGTGTACACACCTGCATGAGCCATGATTTTGCATGCAAATAAAGGAAAGCAACCTTATTATGAAACCGGCTCCCTCTAAATACTCTATTTAAATTCAACCAATGTGATGTTTAGATAAGACGTATGCAGCAGACAGATAATCCCCGGACCCAACTGGCTGAAATGAAGCATGCAATCTGAAGATGGTGTCAGCAAGGTATCCAATGGGAATGGTGTGTTAAAGATGGTATTACCTAATATTCTGTACATATGCAACGGAAAAACAACAGTTAATATGGACGATAACATTGACATTAATACTATCAATTGAGGAATAGACTGAAAATGGTGAAAAGAAGGATGACTATACTTAGGTAGTTATTCTATTCTAATGACAAGGACCATGACAAAGGTAAGTGGAAACAGCTATTCACTGCTGTGAGCTTCTCACTTTGGGGAGCTGTGCATCACTTGGACTTAAATTTGACTCCTGATCTAGAGCCTTTAGGTTGACATTAGGACTTTTAGTCTTGCTACTACATATTCGCTATGGTTGCCGGTTCAATTCCAGCCAGAGGTACAAATCCCCCTTTGGGTTTGCTTTGGGAAGGGCATCTGGTGTAAAACCTCACTAACTGCAAGTCTTTGAGCTGTGGAAGGAAGCTGGGGTACCAACGTATACAGGGGGAGTGCAGGCGAAGTCCACACAGTCCACCCAGGACAAATGGTGGATTTGAACCAACAAGCTTCATGCTACAAAGCAACAGTGCTAACCACCGCATGACCACGCTGCCTACCATTTAGCATACAGCAAAAATTAAATAAATTCTGCCTTACTCCAAATATGGCCTTTGGATATGATTAGGGTTAGGTTTATTACTTATGATAACGTCAGACCTCAGAGAGTTAATTGAAGTTGAGTCTGCGTTTAGCTGTACTAAGAAAAGCAGAAAAACAGCAAAGACAGGATTGAGCAAGAGTTTTCAGACCACAATGGTCTTCAAAGTGGTCTTCTCTCACCCCAACTGGTGAGATGGGCACCCCTCCCTGAGCCTGGTTCTGCCAGAGGTTTCTTCCTGTTAACAGGGAGTTTTTCCTTCCCACTGTCGCCAAAGTGCTTGCTCATGGGGGGTCATATGATTGTTGGGTTTTTCGCTGTATATATTATTGTAGGGTCTACCTTACAATATAAAGAGCCTTGAGATGACTGTTGTTGTGATTTGGCGCTATATATAAATAGAAAAAAAAATTTAATTTATTCAAAGATATCATGTTTATAACAAATAACAGTCTTTTATTACAGTCTCTGATATGGAGACTGGTGCTGTCGCAATATTAGATTATTATATTTTTTAGATTTTTCCGTGATAACACACACACACATACAGTCTCACAAGGTGAAAACAATAGCAGTTACATAATCATGGCTGAAAAAATCATGACAGGTGTAGTGTATATCAGGCTGGTGTTTCCCAAACAAATGGAAAAAGCTGTCTTTTTATATTTAAAAATCTTTTAAGATTTATGATTTAATACAGTGTTTTTCTGCTTTTACTTATTTCCATGAAGGAGGGCTCTTATACTAGGAAGTGGCAGAAATTACCTACAATTCCCATATGGGGCAGAGGGTGGACCAAGAGTTTGGAGTCAGCACCCCTTTTGCTGCTCATTAATCACTTAGTCTACAGTGGGACAGGCCACCAGGGATCAACAGCACAACAACATGCCAATGTATTGCCACAAAACAATCGATCCACAAAAAAATATAGAGAAACTCCACTAAATATTGAGGGCTGTTTCCCAGCCAGTACAGATGCGCACATCAGGGACATACGTGCAGACATTAATGCTTCACATCACCACAGAAAGGACCTAGAAATAGAGGGAGAGAAATAAACGCAGAATTCCCCCAGGCTAGTCGACAACTCAGGGAGAGAGAGGCAAGAGAGAGAATCACAAAGAGAGTGCTTTCAATAGCAGAGGTTTCCATCATTCAACAGTCTGGTATCATCACTCCATCCAAAGTGACCCCAGTTCAGAGCTTCCCTAAACCTGCATTCTTTTTAATGATCCTCAGGGAGGAGATTCTCTAGTTTCCAAAAGAACTTCAGTTGTATAAAGTTCTGATACCTTAAGCTATGACTCGAGCAAACACTTTCCTGATGTATCGAACTCAACTGTTAGTCTGAAGTCTTATTGGTTAAAACATAATATTCATTTTGTACATTTTTCAACCTGATCAACATCATGAATTACGTTCTGTCTCATTTTCAGTTTATGGAAGAACTAAAGCAATTCAATGGACTATACATTATTATTAGTGTCATATAGCAATCAGTCCATATCCATACAACTACTACTATTATACTTGTATAACTGAGATATGTGAATATACTTTTCTTTGAACATTTCTCTGAATATGAGCAGTATTTGGGAAAAACACAGTCAGTCACTGGGCAAATAAATGTATGTGGTGCCATTGCAAGTAATTTGATGAGTTCCCTTGTATACTGGAAAAGGGACAAATTTCTTATCATTTATAACAACTTGATTTCCATGAAAAGCAATTAAGAGTTTCAACACAATGGCTACTTTAGCAGCAGGGGCAGGTTTAAATACCGAATTTTAACACTGAGAAATAACTCAGTGGTAGTGCAGATAAAAGAATTCAATCAACCTGAAAGTGTGCGATATAACAAGTCTGCTGCTTTTTTTTTCTTTCATACAGTTAGGTCCATAAACATTTGGACAGTGAGCTTTTTGAACTTTTTTTCTAATTTTGGTTCTGTACATTAGCACAATGAATTTTAAATGAAACAACTCAGATGCAGTTGAATTGCAGACTTTCAGTTTTAATTCAGTGGGTTGAACTAAAAGATTGCATAAAAATGTGATGAAATAAAAAAATTTTTGACACAATCCCTTCACTTCAGGGGCTCAGAAGTAATTGGACAAATTAAATAACTGAAAATTAAATGTTCATTTCTAATACTTGGTTGAAAACCCTTTGATGGCAATCACAGCCTGAAGTCTTGCACTCATTGAAATCACCAGATGCTGCGTTTCCTCCTTTTTAAGGCTCTGCCAGGCCTTTACTGCAGCGGCTTTCAGGTACCCTTCCTGTCCGAAGTTTAGTCTTCAATATGACTGCATGATTGAGCATGCATCAAGATAATTTCTCTGACTTTTTTTTTCTGTTTTCGCAGCTTAAGGATGGCTTGTTTTACCTGCATGGAGAGCTCCTTTGACCACATGTTATCTGTTTATAGCAAAATCTTCCAAATGGAAGCACCACAAGTCAAATCAACTTCAAGCCTTTTGATAATGAAATAACGAAGGAATTGCCCACACCTACCAATGAAATAGCCTTTAAGTCAACATCTAATTATTTTTGGTCCCTTTAAAAAGAGGGTGGCACATGCTAAGGAGCTGAAACTCCTAAACCCTTCCTCCAATTTAAATCTGGATATCCTCAAATGAAAGCTAAGTCTACACAATATGTCCATGTCCATTATATAACTATAATTGGAATACATGTATTTGTCAGTAAAAAGGTAAAAAACAAATCTTTTGTCACTGTCCAAATATATATGGTACCTAACTGTATTTACTTAATAAGAGATACAGAGTGCATATGCATTTACAATTACAGACATATAATACACTGGATAATCAGCTAAGTAGTAGTGGTTTATTTATTAATTATTTTTATCTTCTCAGTCGTTTTGTGGTTCATGCATATTTTCAAGGAGCTGTGACCTTTAACATGTTCCATTTTGGATTATTAAATACCAATTAGGTAGAACTTGGACTGAAAATAATTTTTTACTGCTGCACTGATTCTGTCTGGATCTGAATTCCACCTCTACTCACTTCTCTGTTGTTCTAAAGCAGCCTCTCTCACACACACATATAACTGTGTTCTCTGTTCTTCAAAGACACCTCTGGAGGTAGCCTGAGGGAAGGCTCTTTTATGCTCTAAGCCATCAATTGACCAATCAAGGATTGCCCAAGTAAAGTGACAGTTGCCACAGGGACAGAAGAGAGTACACAGAGCAAACTATTTTTAATGACAGCACTTTTACTATAAAGGTACCTGAATAAGTCACAAAAACACTTTGTAGTCTAGTCAGAGGTTGATGGGGCCCAGAACAGCATACACACATTACATGCAGCAATTAGCCTGAATAACTAAAGGAAGGTGTGCATGTTATCCTTTTTTTAACTGCTAGGTGGTCTCTATTACATCTCTGACAAGCCATCGTCAAGACAGATGTAACAACGGAAGTCTTCTGCACTGCTGACCCTTTCATCAAGGATTTACATTTGGAACATCAAAGATGCAAAAATGACATCATGAAACAAGAGGAGAGGCAGAAATTCATTTTTCCCTTCCATCAATCTGCTTGCTGTTCATAAATGTCACCCTTAGGGAAATTGAATGGCACCATTTTTCTGTGTTTATTAGGCTGGGATGAACTCAGTCTCATCGACCTTTCAGAGTACATACCCACACCAAGTTAATTGAGGATAAGTCAAACTTAGAGTTCCAATGGCTGGCAGAGTCTGAGCGCTAAGATCCCTGAGGATACATTGCCTCGATTAAAAAAAAAGAACAAGAACAAGAACAAGAAGAGATGAAGACAGGAAGTTCATTGCAAGATAGGCTTGAGTCCAGTGAGAGAATGTCAATTTTTTTATTACTTAAATGCCCCCATCTTAAATGCTAAAGTAGTATAATCCCACAAGTCATTACTGAATTCTGGCGAGTTGCTCTTAATAGTGACTTTGGGCTGTTTGTTTGAGCACATTCATTATTTCAAACCAGACTCTGAGCTCAAACTGATATTAAGAACTATATTTACTATAGAATCAGTAAAATGTACTGTTGTTTGAATGAATTACTTTATGTTTGCTTTGATTTGTTGTGTTATTGATTAAAAAAAAGATATATTAATACCTTCTGATTATTAATCAGGGCTTTGATGATATTGTCAAAAGAGCAACATCTAGCTGCTTTTAATGCCACCATTAAGTTATGCTAATTAGTACTAACATTCCCAATTAAATCAAGCCTAGCGTGCTAGTTCATCCTTTCCATTTAGAATACAAACTTCACATCAAAAGCAGTTCTAACAAGCACGTAGCATTAGAGAATTTTTATAGAAATCATTTACAACCAACATGTTTTCAACCTGCTAAAAAAGGAGAAAAACATCATTGTAGGCTGTTCATAGCAACATTGGCTGAATTTAGCCAACCACAGCCATTGCAAACACCCATATAGAAGCGTAAGGCTTAGACTTAGTTTCCAAAAGTAATCCTTTAGAAAAGTTAAAAACAAAAAAAGCAAAAAACAAAACAACAGCAACACACATAATAGCTGGAGAATCAGTATAGTTTAGACTACTTAAAAATTTAGGACACTTGCATTCAAATCGTCATTCCATCTCTCTCCCGCAGCAAACACCAGTATACTGTGCTTTTCAAGAGCTCTAGCTACTGACACTGACCTTAAATTCTACTTGCATTTCTACCCACCAACAAGCAGAGCTGCCTGCAGCAGCTTGAAATTTTCATTAGCCTCCATAATCCTACATTTGTTACATTATGTTATTTAGCAATTAATTTGTTATGAAAGTTCAGGAAATTCCTCCTTCACATTATTTTTCCCACCCCAAGGGGTGGTTACAGCTAATTCCAGGGACACATTTAATGTGTTAGTCTGACAAAAAGGCTCTCATTCCAAGTGATGTCCCCACCAGACACCATTTTCCACCTCCCCACCCCAGCCTCTGTCAATATACATCACAAAGACTACTCTTGTTTAGTGTAGCTGCTGTGATTGAAGTGAAGGCTAAGAAAAACCACAGTAATATTCTTAGAATAGCTGTATCATACTTTGCGCTGGTTCACCCACAACACAGATTATCTAAAAAAATATGTCTATGTAGGCTATGGGTTTTGCTATTCTGATCCCTCTATCAGCATTGTTAAATGCTGTCAAAAGGATCTATATCATATATATAACACAAATGTCTGAAATCTGCCCTACATGTGCTTTATTTAAGCAGACAGTGGCGGTGAATGCGTAAAAAAGTAGCCTAGACTACGACATCCATTTTCGTTTAAGACAAACTGGGTTCCAGACCACAAATAAACAAGGCACTGCAAAATTCATGAATAAAAGGCTCCATCAATATTTCAGTCATGGCTTCATGTAACTAAATCAAGTACCCAGCTGTCTGTTTAGCGCGCACCCCTTGTCTCCACACTGGCTCCGTGCGCTCGGTGCGTCCTTGGATTCCTTCCTAATGTCATGGTACACAATGGCACGGGAGGCTGTAATTCAAATTGGGGTCAGTGGACCCGGGGCACTAAGTGAACATTAAACCGCCTCCCATCCGGTTGGCCTCTGCCCCAAATTAAAATGAGCCTTTTCTTCCTTTTACTTCAATTACATTACGTACGAAAAAAGGGAGTTCATAGTAAGGAATCCGGTAATAATACGTTCCATTATGAATGTTTGACTTTCTCTGAGCAGAGTAAACAAACAATAACAAGATGTTCGTGACCCTGAGCCACCCCCATCCCCGACATGAAGCGATTAAAAAGTCCTGATGCTTCAACAAAGCCCGGAGCCTTTAAACATCCACCGCGCCTCCAGGTGGACCACCTGGGTGCATAAAAACCACACCGTGCCTCTCCTCCCTGAGAGGCGCGCAGTGTGCGTCTGCAGCAGCAGCAGCCTACTGCGAGAACAATAACTTGTTTCTAGTGATGTGCGCTGACGCTGGAGTGACGGATGGTGGAAGGTGACAAAGAAGGGGCTATAGGGATGGTGCATGAACCAGTGGATCGAGGCGGGACAGGATGAGGAGAGAGGCTACTTACGCTGCTGTTCTCTCCTGTCCAGTGGACCATCGCCTGGTTGTGGGTCGCATCCCCTTTGAGCACGAACGAGCTGCTGAGCAGGGACATTTGTTTATCCCAGGACAGGGCTCTTCTGAAGCGGGGTGTGCTCCCCGCCCCGACTTCTTTCTGGCCCGGCAGGAAGCCTCTTTCTCCGCCGTTCAAGTCAAACGTGCGATCCTCCCAGCCTCGCCGGTTTAAAGCCACGCTGCCACAGCGCACGGGTCCCGGTAGTGCCATCCAGGCCGAGACGGTCAACAGAAAGACGCAGAGGTACGCAGCGGCTGAGCCCGGTTCTTCGGGACGCAGAGGTGCCATGCTTTACGCCGTACTAGCGCCCGTAACGCGGAGACTGATGAAGAAACTGCTGATGCTTGTGGGAGATAGATAGGTGTATACTGTAAACCGAGGAAGAGAGAGTGAGGGAGGGATAGAGGGAGGGGAACTGGAGCGAAGTCAGACAGTGAGAACAACGTGGACGAGTCTCGGTGCCAAGCACGAACCACAGGACGATGCAGCGGTGCCATCTGCTGTCCTGCAGCTGCACTGAGCTCGGATCACTCCATCCATCTAAATAAAGAGTTACAACATGACGGCAGCACTGCCTAAAATCACTGCCGTTATTTTTAACAACATTGTGTGTTTCTTGTTGGTTTCACACTGAATTCGACCGTGATCAGTGTCACAATGATCCACAGCTGACGTAGTGGTGCAGTGGTTTAGTTTTCGCGACCTTCGTCTGCTTATCTGCTGATGTCAGGGCAGTGACTGATAATCAGCAACTCCTGAACGTCACTTAGTAACATGCTTAACCACTGTTGAGTTTATAGCTGTTATGTTCGGGTGGGAAATATGCTGAAAATACATTTATGTATTAAACTTACATATACACTGACATTTTCTGAGTTAGATTTAGTTGCTTATGCTTATGTGTTTTATTCCAGTTGTTCTATTTATGAATACCATGGACATATTTAGTAACTTTGGGGCAGATAAACTGAACTGAGTTGAATGAGTTGATCATAGGTTCTAATTTATATTTATTTCTTGCAATTTAACTGATAGAAACCATAAGATGACCTAAAAAAAAAAAAAAAAAAAAAAAAAAAAAAAAAAAAAAAAAATCCCCACTTGT